>JAUELF010249731.1:0-11967 GCA_031471495.1 Clinocardium nuttallii | reverse complement strand
TTTGTAAATTGAGGTTAATAGAGTTGATTGAATTTAAGTTTTTAATTCACAACATAGTAAGGAGGATATTACCTTAACCTTTTCCCACATACAAACGCTTTCAGATGCATCTGCATCAAACAATTTTGAAAACATTGTGATAAAAGTATATGTTACTCAACACAAGCTTTTTCGCCCTTTGTCACAATGTTTTCAACTTTATTCGCAGTTAATAACACGTCTAAATTGTAAATCAGACTCAATACATGTATCTAGTTCGCTTCGGGGCATACTAAATTAGCCGATGAAATTGGGTAAAAAACAAGGTGACTGTTAAGTGTCCACCGATAGGATATTTCAAATTGACTTTAATCTAATTATTTCAATAAGCTTTTCTTTTTTTCGCACTTTGGTTGTGATGCCTCGATCTTTAAGCATTGTCTTTCTTCTTGAAATTCCATAAGACATCATCATCTTTTTTCATATTTACATTTTGTTCAGATAGTGTGTTTACTTAAATAATCTTCTTGCCTTTTCCGACAAACTAAGGCGTTGTGATTTTTTTACTTGTATTTGTTTAAGAATATCGTTAGGTTTTTTTACACCTTGTCCACAGAAGAGCCCCAGATTCCCAAATTCGGATATAAAGAACAGCACCAGAAACAGAAAAAACATGCATTATATCATTTTACCAATTTATGATCTGTTACTAAATGTATACTACCCTTTCTATTCACAGTTTAAGAAACATCATTCAACATTCAAGATTATCATATAGATTATGCATATATATTAGTATAGATTATGTAATAGGGATACGCCACTCACTTCATACCCTGTGGTGATACAAATTCACTTTATGAGGGTAAAATCGGGAGCATTGCCAAACTTTCACTTACAAATCTGTAATCATGAAGTTACACATATTATCTGCAAAAGAGACCATCTAAATTTAAATATATTTTGATGAAATAAAAATTACATTGTAGATAAAGAAGTGCTGCATCTGAGACCGTTAGCACTCAAGAAATATCTATAATAATATTTGATAAACATCAATTATAAGTGAAGGGTTACTTTTATTTTGTTCTTTGTCTTTAAGATATTGACTTGTCTTTAAGATATTGACTTGTCTTTAAGATATTGACAACGTTTATACAACCTAAAAAAGACTACTTAAATCATTTTTTTTCTCGAAAAATAAAATAAACATATTAAAGATAGATAATCATATTTTGTGGAGCCGTTTTCACCTAATGGATAACTAAACTAATCAAAGTGTTATAGCGCGTCAAAGTTACAACTACGCTTTATTTCTATATTATGAATTATCCCCGATAGCAAAATGCCGGTGAAATAATTCTTCCACAAGTCTGCCAAACACTTCTGAGGAGAAGATTTTTAAAGTTTAAACTATATAACCCCCTGGCGGCTATGTTTTTTAACCAATCAACATGGCTTGAAGGAATGTGATAGAGGGTCGGTCACCAAGGAACATTTCTACAAAATTATTTGAAAATCAACCAACCAGTTTCGAAGAAGAAGAATTATAAAGTTGTTTTCGTTTCATTGCCAAGGAAACCAGAATTATGCATGGATTAAAAAAATTTGAAGGAATTCTGGTAAAGTCATTGACAGGATGCTTTCTGGGAAGTTTCATCCCAATTGACCCACTTGGTACAGATAGGCACGCTGGACAAACTGAAAAGGCGATTAAAGTAACTCACTTTGAGCCGAGCTATAGTATAAAAGGGCCATAACTTGCATTAAATGCAGGATAGAGTTAAATAACTAGATAATTTACATAGGTTTGATGGATGGTGAGGGTTGTATACAATTTAAATGCAATGCATCAAGTTATTACTGAGATAATTAAGGATCAACTCTTGATGTAGTTGCACGACAGAACGGGCCATAAAATTAATTAAATGCAGGATAGAGTTATCAAACTTGTTTTTTTTACATGGATGTTATAATAGAAAGTTTCATTGCAACACATATAGTACTAAGTTACTGAGCTATGGTGACAAATATGTTCTTGCATACAAAACCTTAACCAAGGCGAAGCCTTATCTAATAGCTCTCATATTCTCCTAAGTCAGCTAAGAATTAGCCTTTTTAACCCGGTCCCTTTTCGAAATTGGCCTTTTTGGGCTTTACAGTTTTTACATGCATTACAAGTTATTAAAATGAATTGTACCAACCTTTAAATGGTCCTTTTCATAATCATTTTTCATTGAGTAAGCATAACCAGAATATGTGGTGCCAAAGTCGATGGCCGCTACAATCAGCTTTGTCGTGATTGTTTTTTTCAGTACTGTACCGCTATTTGCCGCATCATCCGACCCGATAACGAAATAACTACTGGATCCAGCTTTAGCCATTGCTGCCCGAATATCTCTAGAAACCTTTTACATAGTAAACTTTGTTTTGACTTCCTATTTTCTTTCGAAATCGAAAGTAAACAGTGCGCATGTCTGAATTGATTTGATGTTTAAATCGAGGCATCTGAATCTTTATGCGGGAACACTATGCAGGACCCCTATACTTAGTAATTATATTAAAATAACTGCACCAGGCTATGTTTCAGACACACCAACATTATATCCACACACAAGCACTTTTTAACAGTGTGCTGATTTTTTTGGGTGGATAAAAAAATGAAATGGACTGTAGCATAAAAACGTGTTTGCAGCATCATGCTGTCTGTATGACTTCTAAGTAGTCCAGGTATGAGGTTTATATATTCTAATAATAACTGATAATGCTGTTTCAGATGAGTTAAACATTTATGAACGCATTTTGTTTTAAAAAAGAAAGTTCATACCCTGAATAGAAAGATAAAAATTATAATTGAAAAAACCGTATTATGCAATACTCATGCCCTTTACAAGATAATTTTTCAAGAAAATGGTTGACAATTTAAATCCCAAACAAATAATCTCTTTAGTGAAAGGGGCACAACTGTTCAAGTACGGTTAATAATATATTTTTTCTTTTCACCAATGATATCTTCTGTCAGATTTTTAAACAGACAACATTGCAGTTTCTGATTCAGATTCATACAAGATAAGTCATAATTATTAGAAATATTAGAAATGTTGCTTGTGTTCTGTCAGATGTTTAATAAAGTTGAAGAAATGCTTCTTCTTCTACCAATGTTGCACAGTGCCCACCCTGGAGCATCGTCATACAAGGTCAACTGTACATGGTTGTGGTGAGGCGCGATAAGTTTTAAAAGTATATTTACAAAGTGTCTAGTTATATCGAATTCTTCACTCCCCCGGATTCGAATGCTTCACTGTAGGTGGCCGCTGATCTGGTAGCTGGTTCCATATAAGTATGATGGACGGGAAGAAGGAGTGCCGTAGGTAGTCTGTTCGACAGAAGGGGACACTGTAACGGATGTGCTGCTGCTGGTCCAGTAGTCAGCGCGTACCAATATGACAGCTCTCCTTTGCACAGCTTCCACTTGTTGGACATATGTATGTTTTAGTGGATCATATATGGTGGATGCATACTCAAGTATGGGTCGCACAAGGTTCTTGTAAGCCATGCCCTTGGTCTCAGATGGGCAGCTGGATAAATTGCGCATTATGCATGCCAAGCTCAGACCGTATTACGTGTTAACAAGATGACGGAGAGTTGTCAATGTCACAGATGCCGTGAAACATTTGCGTTTTGGTAGAGGTGTGTATATTTATTTAAAAGAAAGTAATCAACAGAAGTCATAGAATTTCAACCTATATTAACTTTTTGCCTAATATTATGCCGTTAATATTTCATATTTAAAGATTGAATTTCTATGTTCAATGTTTTTGCTTTTAAATCTTTCTTCCTGAAAAGAATTCAACTGAACCAAGACAATATATGACAATTATAATTAACGTAAATTATATTTCCAAATATCAAGCGGGGTGACATTTCTATAAAAAAGGGGGGTTGACTTCAAACTTACTTACACTTTACATGTGTTTACTTGATAAGATTTGGAAGCAATTCTGTCGGCGCTTGACATGATAAACATTTTTCTTTCTTTTTTTTTTAACTCAAACAGGGTGCAAATTTGGGAAATCGAACAGTATCAGCCAGCCTGAACAGCTGGAGCCAACTCAAGCTGTATGTATCAGCCGTAAAGATCATCGTTTCTGATATTCTGGCTTGCATGAACTGTCTGTACGGAGAACTATGTGCGAACATATTGTCTTGAAATGTTATTCTTGGCTTGATTTGTCACCTAGTGCGACTCGAGTCCAGATCGAAATTGCAGCAGGCTTAACTCTCTGACTCGAACAGGTGCAAAGTCGGGAAATCTCAACTCCGACTGTCGGCGCAAAACATGTGAGGATGTCGTCTAAAACATTAACTCAAACACGTCGGGTGTAACTCCTGGAAATTATAACGAGTATCAATCCGCTGGAATAGCCGGAATTCCGAAAACTCCGGCATTATTAATTCTTGCGAGCCTAAACAATGTGTGTATACCACCTGACTTTTGACGTCATATTTGCATGGTCAGACAGCAATTAATAATTTAATAATGCCCTTGATAAGAATGTAAAAACAATGGTAACTTTGTTTATTTCTTCACCCTTTTAAATGAAACATGGTGCAGTCCACGCCGCTTACAATGTCATATCTCCGGGTTTTTTTTACATGAGTTTGATTGATGGTCTAGTTTTTTCAAACACTTCGACGAACTTGTTCTCAAAAGCCAGTTTTGATATTGCTCCGGCTGTGGGCGATATTAATAAATTAAAAAAAACATGTTCAAAAAATATTTCTGTCCGCCCAAGCATTTGTGACGTCGAAGTCAAATGGTATATACAAACTTTAACCATCTGAAGTATAATAATCTGGACATTTTCATCTTGTCCTAATATTGTATGTTGTGCTACTCGGAGCCAAAGTCGGCCCAACTCCCGCTTGGATTTGCAGTTAAAATCTCTAATTCGGACAGACAGGGTGCAAAGTCGTGTCTTAGTCAGTTTGGGTCGCTTTCACCTGGCATGCATCAATCAATCTATCTCGAAAAAGAGGCACGCAAATTCTTTATCCGGAGCCTCTTCGTCATAAACCCGGCTTGACTGATGCCAGTGAAACTTCTATTTCGAAAAGAACGGGTTAAAAGTCGGGACTTTGTCGGGTATTCAGACTCCGGTTGAGCATGGCGACCGGCTGACGCAACTTGGCGAAACAGGACCACATGCAACACGAAGTCAGTTTGAGTCGCTTTCACTTGGCATGCATCAATCAACCGCAAAATCCATCTATCTCGAACAATAGGCACGCCAAAAAGAGGGTGGGAGCCTATCAGTCGGGTTTTGTAGCCGGCTGCCATAAATTCGGATGGAATCCAGCTAGCATGACTCGGAGCCAGAGTGTGTTACGTTCACCTGACACATGGCAGGATGTCAGTTAAACTGTCTAATTCGAGCAAAATACAGGCGGGGTTGGGCTATAGACTAAGCCAAAATAAAAACTTCATCTGAGCATTGAAGCCAGCTGCCATAACTCGGTTGGAATCCGGTTAGTGCGACTCGGAGCCAGAGTGTATTACTTTTAGCTACATGTCAGGATGCAAGTTAAACTCTCTCATTCAAACAGGAATGGTGAAAATCGGCACTTTTTCGGGAAATCCCAACTTTGACTGCTTGGAATGGTCTAAGGGAGACAACTTTTAAAAATGAAATATATATCAGAAGCACGAGTTATTTCTCTTTGACCATTACATCATATAAGTACTTTTACCATGAATTGGAATACCAAAATAACCATTTCTCCTTTTTCCACACTGTTTATAAATGTGGTCAGCTGCAGATGCATCAACATGTGTCATTATGTGGGTTAGCAGCAGAGTAGTGTAATGAACTCATACAGACAAATATTTATGTCTCTCCAGCAGACAACCTTTAACAACACTGTAGCAAAAGGAAAACGTGCTTTTATCTCTTTTGTCATTTTTTTAACAGTAACCCTTTCTCTGATGAAGATGACACCTAGTTTCCTTTTTTCATAATACCCCCATCAAACCAGAGCTAAGCTATATGAAGACCTCGCTGCGTCCATGAAAAAATGCTTATTCCATTGGTCTGAGCCAGAGATGTTAGGGATCGTTTCCAAGTATATATTTTTTCTAATTTAAAGAGTACCAGGAGTGCGAAAAGTAAAACCATACTAAATTCCGGTTTACCTTGATGACGTAGTAATGTGGAAACGTTTCGGTTTCAATGATGGCGGATGAGTTAAATTACGGAGCTTTAACTGAAGAATTAAATTATTCGTCGTCTTCTTTTTTTAAAAGAAAACAGCGATGAGTCAGCTATTTACAGTGAGACAGATGACCCATGCAACGATCTAGCACCTTTAGGGACCAGACAATACCACTTTGAGCCAGTAAAACGATCAGCGAGTCTGAAGAAGAAGCAGGACATTTAAATTGTTCGTGATGAATGGTTCATTCTAAATCAGTTTATAAGTATCGATACATGTGAGAATAAATTAATTTTGGTAAACGATTATTTAAGAAGCATTTTGTCTTTGTGGAAGACAATGGTACAGAGGTAGAGCGGCGGCCTCTTGTACTAAAGGTCCCGGGTTCGAATCCCGTGATGAGCGGGTTCTGCCTTTGGGATTTCCACAAAAGCGGGGCGAATACTGGTTAAGTATCAAGGGAGCAGACATCGAGCGTGATTAATATAAGCTTAAAGCTTGTTTCGCAATCGATGTAATAAAATAAGCTGAAGAAGCATTTTAAACTTTAATTATGTGTTCATAGATCTACGTTTAGTTGGATTTCTGTTTGATTTGGCACAGATTTGTTTTGCTACTCCATTTGATTCGTTATAACAAATTCATATACGTCACTAATTGAATCATGGCAGAAGACTCTGAACGTGTATGTTTAATGTCCGATTTAATTTACATTGAAGCATTATACAGTTTGATTACTTTTTGACAAATAGAAGTTTAAAGGTAAATTATACTGTGTAAACGTTTCTATCTTCTTGAGTATTATCACAACACTTAGCAAGGAAAATAAAGGTCTTGTTATAAATACACATGGAAGTTTTTATTGTTATTTATAACTATGTATCTATTCATGAACGTGTTATTATTGTATAGAGTTGAAGACATTGTGACAAAACAACTTTTACGATATGTAGGCAAACATATTTTAGAATTCTATAATTTTAAAGTGATAAACTTAAGGTTATAGAATAGATTCAAAACATTGGGAGATATGTTTTGTTTTCAAATGTCATCTGTTGAATACAAGATTGTCAGTAGAAAAGAGTTAAATTAATTCTATATGGAACAGGAAGGCCTAAAGTCTTACATAAATCCTGCCAAGTTATAATATGGCAATTTACAATACATGTACAATAAAGGATGAATATATTTTGAAACTTATCAAAGTAGTTACTTTGTTAGACACACTTCCATTACCTCAAAGTATTTCATAATATGTGTCTTCCTACATACATGCATATCCATACATAATGAGAAAACTTTCCCTTGTAACCAATACCTTCTTTATTTTGGAAGCATTGCAAAAAAGGGAAAGCTAATAATTAAAAGAAAATCGTATTTCCAATCAAGCAGTTTTAGTTTCAACCTTTTACTTCATACAAAGAATGACTAGATGACTTTGCAAGCATACTGACGAAAACATTAAATATCTCAGCAAATGAAAGTAGAATAATTAAATAGAGGTGAAAATATTGTGGCAAAATGAGAAATTGTTCATTGTTAGCAATTTCTCCTCGCTTCAAAATGTTTTTAAAAGTCTTTTACTGCAGGTGTCAATATGTATCTGTATGCCTTAACCCATTTCCCTCATAGATACGCTGTATGACGCATCTGAAGCAGACGGTTTGTTGAAAACATAGTCACAAAAGAAGAAATTTCTCCATTTGCCACAATGTTTTCCTCTTTTCGTCATAGGTTATCCATACAATTATAGAGATTTTCTATTTGTTGACGAAATATGTTCACCTATGCAATGGGCAGACAAGAATTTACAAGAGGGCCATGATGGCCCTAGTTCGCTCACCTGAATTATACAATGTACTGCGATGCAAAAACAAAGCAAGACAATTATTCTGAATGCAACCTCCATAGTGTTAACAAGAATTTCCTACATTTGGCCAAGTGATCTGTATTTTTTCTTTTATTCCAACATAGACAAGACATCATCAAGACAACATTCTGACACAGATTCAACTTGCTCACAGTAAAAATGCGGCCTTTGCAGTTTAAACAATATTTTCCTTTATTGACCTAGTTTTTGACCCAATATGACCCATATTCGAACTTGACCTAGATATAATTCAGAGAAACATTTTGACAAAATTTCAAGCTGATAAAGCAAAACATGTGGCATCCAAAGTGTTAACAGATGTTCCTTCAATTTGGCCTAGTGACCTAGTTTTTGACTGTACATGACCCATATTCAATCTTGGCTTAGATCATATTTAGATAAACATTCTGATCAAATGTCAAGCTGCTGTTGCAAAAAATGCGTCTTCAGATTCTTCTACAGAGTTAACAAGATTTTCTTTCAATTTGGCATCGTGACCTACATTTTGACCCATCGTGACCAATGTTTAACCATGACCTACAAATCATCAAGACAAACATTCGGTAAAGTTTCAACATGCTCAAGTTGAAAATCAGACCTCCAGAGAGTAAACAAGATATCCATGACATCAATGATATCAATGTAGCATAGTGACCTTGTTTTTGATCCGGCTTGACCCATACTTGAACTCGACCTAGATATTATAAAAACAAACATTCTGAAAAGGTTTCAACATGTTCAAGTGGAAAATGTGGCCTCCAGAGTGAAAACATGATTTCCCTTTAATATGACCGTGTGACCTAGTTTTTGACCTCACATGACCCAGTTTCGAATTGGTTCAAGATTTGATGGAGATGAATGTTCTGATAAACTTTCATGAAGATCGGAGGCAAAATGTAGCCTGAAGAGTGTTAACAATGGTAAATGTTGACGACGGACGACGCACGACAGACGGACGCCGGAAAAAATGTGATCACAATAGCTCACCTTGCACTTCGTGAACAGGTGAGCTAAAAAGTTGAAAACATAGTGACAAAAGTTGAAATTACACCTTTTCACCTTTGTCACAATGTAATCAAATGTCGACTGCTGCAAATGGGTCAGAATGCGTCTTAAAGTGAGTAAGGGTTAAACAGTAGCTACAACATTTTCCCTTCTAAAATGTCCACTCCTTTGCCAGTTGTGTACATCAGACACCCGTAACAATTTTACATTCCGTAATTTGCAGCCATTACACTTTCCACTTTTTATACCCACGGATTACAATGCAACTGTGCACTCTAAGAAATACTCAAAATAAAACGGTTTGTGAATTTCTTTTTCTTTTTTATGTTCACAGCATATCCATTCTATGTTTACAGAAGTCTGGACGCAATGTATATTAAGGTAGTAGGGAGCCTAATGCACTAGTCTGCAGATCATCTATATCCTAGTATTGTCAAAATCTATATACAAATACAGGGTTGTGTGTGAAGTATAAGGAAATTCTGACCACCAGTTACAGAAATATAGTGATTTCATATGCCCACCCCCTTTTACAGAAATACCGTTGTACCGAGGGGGTATATTTGCAAAATGACTAATATTTTCAAAATTTTCACATTTCTTATTCATGATATGGCTTAATGTCATTCTGTTTACATAGGTTTAATAAAAAAAAAAAGCACATTTAGAACAAAAACTACACACAAAAAAAAAAGGATGAAAGGTGTGGTTACCTAACAAAATTCATATGAATTTTCCGCAATTTATCAAAAACACTTGTTTAATATGAACACAATTTCAGCCATTATAATGTAGGTGAACCCAATAAAACTCTGCTAGTTTTTATCTTAATATTTTGTGAAACAAACTACACAAAAGAAAAAAATATTTTACCATGTTTAAGTAAAGATATATAGTTTTGTATATAGCCACCCCACAAAATAAGATTTGCACAAAAAATGGCTAAAAACACAAAAAATAACAAAAATCATCTTCAAAAAAGCAAATATTTCTGAGTATAAATGTATTTAATTATTTTTTAATGAAAATACAATATAAACTTCTGTAAAAAATGTAAGCTATTGAACACAAATAAAAAAGAAAAGAAAAAAATATGTGTGCTTCTGGCTGGATTCGAACCACTACCTTGAAACCCTCAAAAGATTTGTAGTCCTGTGCTTAACACATAGGCTAAAACATTAAAATTGAAGAGTTTCAAGTGGAGGTTTTCAATTAGGATCCTACTACCTTAAGTATGCTGCGACTCAGTGCACTATTTATAAATCGATACGGGTGTGGTAATTTTCGACAAAAACCATTAAGAAGTGATTTACGGCTTTTTTAAAAATCCTGTACCATGTGAACGGTTTGTTAAGTAGGCCTACCCTAATTCAATTTATGTGGTCGTTCTGAATATCAGTAGTGTTTCGAGATATTTGATATACGAATGATATCATAAGTTACGATCCTATATCTATGTTCTTTTGTTTACGTTCAATCTCACGTTTTCAACAGTTTGCTGCGATCGCCGGTTTAAGGAAGTCTTCGGCATTCAACCCACCTCTTTAGCAGCGTATTTGAATGTTACTTAATCTATTGATATACGAATTTAGCCCCAGACACGTCATTTTCATTTAGGGTTACAGCAGTTAACATAGCAGCTATTGTGTAAGCATTTGTTTGTCTTAAAACTTGGTTACGTGACGACTGATACTATTCTTAGCCTATGCTATCATTATTTGTGACGTAGGACACACAACAGGATATTTTTAGTACAGAAACCGTGACTAGTTTCCGAACATAAACATAGGTCAGTATAATTGTACTATTTATTCTTGTAGATCTATTTCAAAGTGTCACATGTTGTCACATGTTTGATGTTTATATTTTGTTTTTGAAGCATGTCAGTATCCGTTGTTTGTATTGTGAATTGTCAAAATAAGAAAGATAAATATGTTTTAAGAATGGTTTTAACTTCCTGGTTTCACAAACCTTCTGTTCTACCAAATATTTCAATCTTCAACCATCGGTCTCCTGTATTGAAAAATGCCAATATAAATTATGCAGACGAGCTAGCAGAGGAGATTTTTAATAGATTAGTGAACTCTACTATAGTTACAAGTGGAGTTTTGAAGTCACGTGATGTTAATGACTCATAACAGTCGCCTCCCCCGACCCCCCCCTAAATAGTGCTGGACTGAATGAGGGACATTAGTGATAATTATATTATCTCCCTTGTCAGATCAAGACCAAGGATGACCAACTAGTAGATAAGTCCTTTTAGTTGGAATACTTTGTCTCTATCGCTAGTTCGCAATGCGATATTGCAATTACTCTGTACACATTATTCATAAATGTGTTAATTAAAGTGATGATTAAAAAGAGAAAAATTACATAGCAGTGTTTAAAGAACACACATGTGGAATTACTAATCAATCTAGATTTAGACAGTATGAAAGGGAGATAACTGACCGATGTCTCCCATTACGAATGCATACATAAGCAAACGACAAGTATTTTAACTAGATATCACTTATTATTGGTATCCAATACAATTGCAAGTCTCTGAATCTCGTGTTTTTATTCCGTTAGTATTTGCCGAATTTTGTTTTAAACAAATCAAAAGGATAGATTTACTGACGAAAATATGACTTCCGATTCTCTTCTTCAATGTCTTGTGTTAGAGCCAATCATTACATTGAGATCTCAAAAATTGCAACGATAGTTTAGAACAATTTGTGGTTTGTTTACATTGTTTTACCTTAGCAACCGATATAGAAATGTCCGTAAAGTTTCGAAATCTTTTTAAAATAATCAAAGTACTGAAAGTTCTACTGGAAGGTGATTTTAGAATGAATGAATGTATATTGTTTTATGGCGCATCGACAGCTAAGGTCATTTAGCGCGCAATTAAATTTAAT
>JAUELF010249720.1:0-11967 GCA_031471495.1 Clinocardium nuttallii | reverse complement strand
CGACTGGGGATCGAACCAGGGACACCCTGTTTCGAAATCCCCGACGCTAACCACTCGACCACAGCGGATTCCTTTCGTTTATCTAAAGTGTTATCAAAGTGGCTCCATTGAACTTATACCCTTGATGCCTTTGCAGGAGACGAATTTTATAACTTTGTGGTAAAAGGTGAAATAACAATTATCTTAAATATTTTTCAAAAAGTGTTCACATAGATTGTTTTGATGAATGATTCAACTTTTGCTGAAATATTTCAAAAGCAAATCTCTTAAAATATCATATAAACAATTCAGTCTCACAATCACTGTCAAATTCTCATGATGGGGGAAATTGCTCATAATAACTTCAACTCTATTTCAAACTTGTCCATCAAGTTTTTCGTTTTGATACCGAATTTTCCTTAAATATTTCAAAAGCAAAAAGGATCAAAGATATCATATCAGGTAAATGGTTTAAATAATGCTTTCTGACATCAACTGTCAATTATAGTTAGGGCTTACGTGCGTGCATTCTTCTTTTAAAACCTTGTAGTTAGCATGGGGACTATAGTACGTACTTGCCTTATTTAATTCCACTCAGGGGAAATTCACTTTGTCAGCAAAAGTCAGTGGCAATATATTGTTAGAGTGGGAGAGGTCTGGGGCTCAAATCTCGGTCCGGATTCTGGAAATTCGAGGGATGCTTTTAAGCGTCTCTCAATCAATGAGAGGTCAAGTACTGGTCCATTCAAGAAGAAAACCTCGCGTGTTAACCAAGGGTTATTTTCGGAAAGAGCTAGGGTATCGCACCCGGACTCCCTTGTATCTAACTTTGTCTGCTCGCCAAATAGTTAATTCCGCACGGCGAGGGGAAACAAACAAACAAATTCTAGTATCAGTCGGGAACGATGTATATGGATTGTACACATACTCGGCTGATATGACGTTATTCACGTTTAGACGGATGGACAGATGAACGCATAGCAAATCAATTCGCAAGCCTAAACCAAAGACGCTGTTCACGGGTGGTTCTCTAAATGCGTTCAAACTTGAAATACTTCAATCACAATCCAATCCAGATAATTCAAGTGAAACATGTTCGCCAAGAAACTTTAGTATGTTAGCTGAAAACACGGTCACAGTGAACCAATGTCTGATGATGGGGGCTGTACACAATCCTTACCACTTTGATCTAGACATTCATCCACTCGATAACGATGGAAAATTCTTATCCAATGAAAGTTTGCCATTGCCTAAGTCCTTTATCAATATTGATGAGCAATGTCTCTTTTGTTCACAATAGTTTGTAGTTTATTTTAACAATAGATTAAAATACACTTTTACTACATATATACTGTCCATGGTGTGTCAACGTGCTACCGGGTTGGGTTTTACTTTAAATCAACTGGATGAAATTCTCTGATAAATTATGCATGTCTGTCCGTCTATTGTTGAAGAAAAAATTACATTTTTTGAATAAGCGAATCGAGTATCTGTTTCAAGAATGTCTAAGGTGAAACACGGTAGTTAGACGATTTATATTGTGACAGAGTTTGAAATAATATACGTTTAGGAAACAACGTTTTTCATGTTGCTGTACCTGTCAAGGCAGGTTGAGACATTATGACCATTTCTCAGTCTTCAGTCTTACAGCTTCAATTACTAAGTTATTTGCAGGCAACACAGCGTCCTTTCGAACACTCTTATTCCATAATGTTTTCAACAGAAAAGTGCTCTAAAGACGAAAGTACAAGATTGATCTGAGGTCAGAACAATTCATAATTAAGCCTTTCCCACATTAATCAAATCTACAACGAACAATAATAAGCATGTTATGCAAAGTTATGGAAAATATCTGTAAATAAAAGTATTCTTATGAAATATAAATGAAAACAAAAGGAGAAAATGCTGTTGATTAGCATCTTTTCATTCGTAACAATGTTTTCAAACGTCGTGTGCTACAAATGCGTTAAAGTACATCTGGCTGTAGGAAAGGGTTAAGGGAGAGTCAGTTCACGATTTGTTGGTTAGGCATTGAGGATTTTACGCTAATTCAGTTTTTTAGTTCTTCTTAAGGCCAATTTGTTGGTGTCTTCTGAATACTTTGTAACTCTGTAGCGGAGGCATCAAAGGTCAGTTTTACATGTTAAGAAGGAAGATCGAAACGCACAAATGCTATGATATATAATTTTATTCTAGAGTTTACTATGATAAGATACACACGTTATTTTAATGAAGCTTTATGTTTTTCAATAGCATTTCCTAACATGTGTTAACAGGCTCTATGTGGAACTGTTTCATGCCGTAAGCATATTAATTGGTGAAAATCGAATGTGGTTAGTCACAATATCTTTCGTCATTCATTTAAAAGAACAGATCAATCCCCATAAATTGACAGTCTTTGCCAAGCACAGATCAGCTATGATGCGAAGCAAAAACAGCAAATACTCTCTATTTGCAAAGCCTGTCTAGTAACAAATGTTTTACAAATGGAAAAAAAGCAACAACATAACATATTCTTCAATTGAAATATAAAGTATACATAATATTGCAAATTATAAAATAAACATTAACAACAAGAAGATAAAAACCATATATATCAAATGTTGTATTTCATTGTAACAAACTATGTAATTGAAAAATGCATTCATTCTATAACAACGTTTTCAAGTGCAAAAAAGAAAGCATTCATTACAAAACATATTTTAGAATGTTTACAGAATACAAACAAATATCTTTTCGTAAACAACAGAGTTGCAAATGAAATTAAGATACTATTCTATTCATAATGAGATTTCCCAACAAATTAACAAAATATTGCCAGATGTGATGAACAATTTCTCAATTGTCCACAATGATGGCAAACGTCGTCAGCTACATATGCGTAAAAATGCGTTTGTATGATCGAAGTATGTATGTTTTCTGATACAGCAGACACTATCACATAAAATACATACGTTATGATGCTAGTTGACTGTCACACAGTTAAGGCCTTGAATAAATAAGATGTTGATTATTCTGAGACCGTGTTTTGATCAGATGATAATTGAATATTCCTTAAAATCCCGTTGAGTAAAGGTATTTTCATATATATTCCCACAAGAATCTGATATGTAAATCATAAGTACACACAGAAGTAATAGATTATTTCATTTTTGAGATATCTCATTTTTTTTACACATTTCTTAACAAAATTATTCCTATGCGTGTGTATAGCCAACAGTGTACTGCTATTAAGTGTGGAATGTGTACAGTTAACGACTATTCAGTAACGAAAATATATTGCATTAACACAAACAAATTTGACCTCCAAACTGTTTGGATCAACTCAACGTTATATGGGTAGTGATCTGGGTCCAAACTATTGCATTGATCACCATAAATGGTTGACGAAATATACATATTATCGTGCAAGGAGTAACTTACAAAAGGAAAGTGTACGGTTTAAAGTGTGATGGCCACGACCTCAGTCCAACCTATGTACGTGGCTAAAAAAAATGTTTTGATCGGATGTTTGGTTGAATATTCTGAAATTATGTATGTTCAGATGTTTTGTTGGATACTCTGAAATCATGTTTGGTCTGATTAATTGTGGAACTATCTGATATTATGCTTGGTCAGATGATTTGATATTTTGGTTCGTGTTTTGTTGACTATTCTGATTATGTTCGGTCGGATGTTTTGTTGAAAATCCTGAGATCATGTTTGGGCTTATGTTTGAGTGAATATTCCATTTGATCAGATGTTTTGTTGAATATTCTGAGATCGTGTCTGGGCTGATGTTTGAGTGAATATTCTGAGATTACATTTAATCAGATGTATTGATGAATATTCTGAGATCGTGTTTGGGCTGATGTTTGAGTGAATATTCTGAGATTACATTTAATCAGATGTATTGTTGAATATTCTGAGATCAAGTTTGGGCTGATGTTTGAGTGAATATTCTGAGATTACATTAAATCAGATGTTTTGTTGAATATTCTGAGATCGTGTTTGGGCTGCTGTTTGAGTGAATATTCTGATATTACATTTAATCAGATGTTTTGTTGAATATTCTGATATCGTGTTTGGGCTGATGTTTGAGTGAATATTCTGAGATTATGTTTGATCAGATGTTTTCTTGAATATTCTGAGATCGTGTTTGGGCTGATGTTTGAGTGAATATTCCATTTCATCAGATGTATTGATGAATATTCTAAGATCAAGTTTGGGCTGATGTTTGAGTGAATATTCTGAGATTATGTTTGATCAGATGCTTTGTTGAATAAACTGGGATTATGTTTGGTCAGATATGTTGTTTAATATTTTACTTATTACCGCATACGGGTGACTTTCAACGTATCTGCCACATAACGTATATGCCACATAAGACTATTGAAACTATTGTTGCAAAAGGAGTAATAATTCAAAAAATAAATTCCTCCTTTATCACAATGATTTCAACTATGTAGCTTGATAGAAATTCTATTTTTCACGTTGATAAGTTTCCAAAAATGTCATTTAACTTAAATTGTTTAGTAATGGAATATGTCTATCACACAGTGTTGGTCCTGATCAGGTGTTTAGTTAATGTTTGCTTCTTCTTATTCAATCTTGTTTTGTGGAACGTTGGTGGAAAAGAAAAAACATGCTTATACGGATCATACTAATCTACTTATCCATCATATGTGTAACCTTTTGATAGAATTGCAATGCAACTACAGTATATGGATGCCACTGGCTGCATACACATTTTATATAACTTGTCAATGAACTTTCACATGCGCTTTTAGTTCGTGACTTTTTAATACAATAAGTGCACATATGCCTTAAGGAAGAGTTTTGAGTTTGACTTTGGTTAATCTTTGGATACGGATCCATAGGGTAATAAACACGTGCGATTTCATCTTGATGGGAGCGATATATAACCAAGAGACCCATTGTTAAGTATGACGCCACTTGTCAAAAGGCGATATAACCCAACCAATGTTGTATGTTTGTTGTTATATTAATAAAAATAATAAGACATAAGGACAGGGATAAATCTGTTTCAAGTAAGAATATTTTCAAAATGTTTATATTATCTTTCTTTTTTAAACAAATGACCCCAGGAGCAGGGCCAATTGTAAATGGGAGATAATATGATCTCTCACGGAATAAGACCAGTAGACACTGCTTAATACCAAATATCTAAGTTCTAGGCATATCGGTGTCACACAGGAACGTTTTAAACTATATTACTACATTTAAAACAGGTGATTCGCGGGCGGTGGGGGAGGGGAAACTTTAAAACAAGGGGCGTATTTGAACAATCTTTCTTGGGACCATTAAGCATTGCTACACACCAAATCGCGAATCTATAGACCTTTCGCTTTCAGACAAGAAGATTATCAAAGAAAGTGTTTCCGTATCTCAATGAAAAGCAAGTGACCCATGGGGACTGAACTATGCTTAACATCAAATATCTAAGCTCTATGCTTTTCGGTTTCAGACATAAAGTTTATCAAATTCCTTCCCTATATGTTTCTTTCTGAAACAGTAGACCCACACGGAATGCTGTCGCGTGGATGTTATGGTCACTTTCGGCTAAAGGGACATTTTCTTGAATATCTTGGTAAAAGAAGGCACGACTAAAATGGCAAAATAACATTCAACATTGATAGTGTTAGATGCTAATGTGTTAGTAATGTATCATGTGGCGAATAAAAATATTAAATAGTGTGTTAGTCACACGTACGTGTTTTACTATATTAGTTATTGCATTAACAACAACCGCGAAGTTCGAAAACGGGGCCAAAGCGATGACGAGTAACCTTACAGTATGAACAAGTGAACAAGCTTATCTGATTAACTGATTGATTGATTTGGGTTTAACGCCAATTTTAACAATGTCATAGTCATATCACGGCGACCAGTTCACCTACTCATGTGTTTCCTGGTTGTCACTAGTACTTCACACAACAATCTTCCCAAGCAACTGGCTGCTTTTCAACATAGACTTAATAGTTTTTGAATATACACTATTCATTATTGCAAACCTTTTGCCTAATGCTGATAATCTATTAAGCATTTATAATTATTTGGCTGTGTAAACGATCAGTGAATTGTCCATGCCCACAACTAGACGGCCATCACTGTGCCTGAATGCTAAACATCGTGGGCCCTTTACACCGTCTGACTCTGGCAAAAATATATGTTCTTTTCTCCCGTCTATTCCAATAACGTGTAAAGTGTTATTACCATAGCAACAGACAAACAGGTAACCTTCGCTATCCACAAACACTCCTTGTGGATGCCGTAAGTCTTTGTCTGAGTACTGGTATATCACGTGACCGTGTGTATCCAGACATGTGACAGTGTGAGAAGCATAGTCGGATACAAACATTTTACTTCCATTTAAGTACTCTAATCTCACCATTTCCTCCATCTAGTTCTCTACAGGTCACATATATTTCATCACCATGCACATCTACACCAAAGCAGTTTCTATCTATCTTTATGGTTTTAGTCACGTTCATATGTGTCAATATCTTAACCTGCTGGATCTGTTTAATACTACCTTGTGTAACAATGACTTCATTGTAAGTGATGTCTGAAACACTAAATGCGCATTCATTTAACTCGGACTTGATTTTGAAGTCGTTATCAAGTAATTTGAGTCCGTTATCACCACAACCGAGTACCATATGGCCATCAGGAATGAAAGAACATCCAAATACCCGTGTATCCCCAATATCTATGTCACGACTACCGGATATGGACATGTCTAACAGAGACTTCTCACATCCATATGTTATGCTAGCTAATTTACACTGTTTGTCAACGAGGACTGTTTCTACAGACTGCAGTTGTTTTAGAGTATCGTTGAGGCTGTCATTTATCTGAAAGTTGGTTTCGGTTTGGTTTAAATATTGTTGCATTGTGGCCATTGTGTCAACATGTTTGCGTCGTGCAACGGTAGCCCTCTTCATTTCTACAAACATAACCTGATCATCTTGTGCTTTCTCACTTTCTTTAAGGGTTTTTAACTGTTCCATGATTTGAGAAAGGACATCGTCAAATATTGCAATATCACGTTCTATGTCCTTGTTAATCCGTTCTTCAGTTTGTTGGAATATTTTTAATAGGGTCTTTTCAATGGTTTCTAATGTTTCATTTCTTTTCTTTTGTATCTGACGCATGTCTTTCAGTGATTCCTCTAGCTGCGATGTAAGCCTACTTTTGTCTTTCTTTCTCATTGCTTTCATGTTGTCATACTGGGATTTCAACTCTTCTAGACGTGTTACTGAAAGAACCATCTTGTTTCATCTGTTCTGTCTGCTGGCTTACATCATTTATTTTACATTGTCTATGAGATGTTATCTTACAGGCACTGCAAATAACGTCATCGTGGGTTTTACAATACATATCAACGATCATAGGTGTATGGTCTTCACAAAACATGGTAGACGGTTTAGTCGTAGTTGATGCAGAGGTCATATTGCTTCCCGTCAAACGTGTGTGGTTCCTGGTGAGTTTCGGACCTCTGTGGGCTTTGTCACATGCTGCGCACAGATACTCGCTGCAATTCGTACAGAAGGACACAGCCTCTGAGGTCACATTCTGAAATTTGCACACATCACAATCTTGGAAAGAGGTTTCATCTGATCCGTATATGGATAAATTAGTGGCCATTGTTAAAACCCTTAGTCAAGAGTTCCTTCATACGCACCTGAAACAGCAAATAATCTAATTCTAAATTGCATGAACTTATCTTCTGGTCTTTGTTCTGAACTTTCTCAGATTAACTGGTTTACTTACTATACACTTCAATGTTGATTGGATAATTAATTTATCATAGTTGCATTTATGACGTATATGTTTCCTACATAAAGCAACGATGTAGCAGAAGGATTTCATAACTTCTTAGCAATATAATGGAAAATATCCATAAATGAAAGTATAGTTAGTTAGTTTAGTTTAAACTTATTTATTTTACATCGATTGCGAAACAAGCCTTTGGCTTAGATTAATCACTCTCGATGTCTGCTTCCTGGAGACTTAACCAGTACTCGCGCCGTTTGTGTGGAAAAATCCCAAAGTCAGGACCCGCTCATCACGGGACTCGAACCAGGGACCTTTGATGCGAGAGGCCGACGCTCTACCTCTGCACCACTGTCTTCCACCAATCTTATCGTAATAATTACACTCGTGGAAAAATACCTGCATAGGCATGCTAAATTTTCTAAATGTAAACTGTGCTAAGAAGTTTCCTGACCACCTATTGGCGAACAAAGCATAATATGATTAATATGCACGGATACCGATGCTGATCAGGGTCTACGCTGATCTCAGGGTTCCTATGGTCTGGTTTCACAGACTGGCACCGCTCAAATACTGTATACCATTAAACTCAGGTTAAGCACTTACTTACGATTGGAAGACTTAAACGAATTACAAAAGTGAAACAGCTTAAGGATTTACATTCAATCACAGTAATCAGAAAATTGAGTCGTCCCGTGAGAAAACCAACATCATGGCCTCTGCGTAATGTATCGACCCAGGTCATCCTGAGAACTCCGCATAGACTGATATGGGCCGCCACATTCCGTCTCAGGGGGATAGAGGTATAGAGTAATGATTCTTGAAACAGAAAATCCACAGGAGGCGAAAAATGTATATCCGCGTAAACCTGCCGCGCATGCTTGGGCTGATCTGGATGTAAATTTAACGCAGAGTCAACAATGTTTGTTTTCTCGCGGGACGGCTCAAATGAGCACCTACTATGTAAACTCTTTATTTGATGTATGGACCGCCTGGATGGTGTAGTGGTTGAGCATATAGTGTAGTTGTGTATCCTCGGTTGTGCAAGATCGCGGGTTCGATCCCCGGCTTGGTCATACAAAATACTTTAAAAAAATGGTAGTATTAAATGGCTATCCTCCATGACGCTCGGGTGTTGCGGGGGTTAGCATTATGGTCGGCTGGCTGGTGTAAGGATAAATGGAAAAGTGGAACAGGTAACCTACCAAGGTAACGCCGTGATATAACTGAATCATTGTTGAAAGTGGCATAAAACATTAAACAATCACACTTTATTTAACGTATACTTCTTTCGGAGAGTTCTATATGCCAATGACAGCGAAACTTTATCGTTTCGGAAAACAAATAAAAAGTTACTACAGACAACTGATAGTGTACACTTTAGCAAAGCCCTGTGGAAAAACGTTAAACCAAATGGCAAAACCCTGTATAAATTATATTTCTTTAGGGCTCTTCAAAATGTCAAAGACAGGGGACCACTTCCCGTCTTGGGAAAGTTAATAAAGTTAATATGGACACAAGATAGTATGCAACTTGGCACGTATAAAATATGATTATCTTAAGCTCTTCCAAATGTCAAAAGTGTCAAATTGTCAAAACTCTACCAATTCAAATGTTTGTTTTTCCAATGAAAGGACAACGTACCAAACAATCTTACAAAAAATGTCTTATTTTTCCTATAATATTGTCAAAGGTATATTGACTAAGAGCCGACGAAAGTACGTTCTATCAGGCATTGAGTTGAATCCGAGTACATACAAGTGAAGACGTAATCCTATCTTAGTTCCCGATCTCATAAAACTTCCCCGCAGACATCATGCACTTGGGTAACTGTTGCCCTCATTCTTACCCTCAAGCAGGCGCACTTTGAAGAGTCAACATCCGATACACTGGGAGAATTATTGGGACATTTAGCGCATCTCTAGGAGTCGTAGACTAAACTTATCGAATCGAGAAATAGCTCCTTCAATCACAATAATTTCAACAATAATTTTACTATTATTTATAGAGAATTTCACACTTTTTTACCTATAGATGTTTTGGATGTCGTCAGCTGCATTTTATTTTGTGTTGTCTGTGGGAAAATGGATAATAAACAATTCATTATGTAGCAATATGGTTTTCAACGTTATTCAATAACTACATACTTTCAGTATGTTTAAGTTTTCGATAGTTTTGACTGCCGATATCCCATGTCGGATCAGGATTTGATAAAAGTGCGTTAAGAACAACAAGCAGGCCTGGTATAAGATCATGTCCAGAAAACAGCATGTCAGCAGGTCTGATTGTGTGTAATGCTGTTACACAGATGTTCAAAGACGCATCTATTCCTGGAAGCGGTTCGAGGTAAACCATATTCGAGCTATCACGCGTCCATGTTTAGTGTTGTCGAGTGTATAGTATTAAATACCACAACATATGAGCCGTCTCGCGAGAAAACCAACAGGGTGGACTCTGCGTAAAATGTCGACCCTTATCCGCCTAAGCATGCCGAGCAGGCTTACCCGAATGGACACTTTTCGTCTCCTTCGGATTTTCTGTTTCAGGAATCATTTCTTTATACCTCTATCCCCTTGAGACGGAATGTGTCGGCCCGGAAGAGTCTGCGGGGATAGCGCAGGCTGATCTGGTCGATACATTTCGCAGATGCCATAATGTTGGTTGTCCTACTTTTTATCGGCATAAAAAGAATATGTCATTGAAAAGATACGTTTTCGTACACTTCAGCATGTAAAAAGGATAACTATTCATGTTCACAATTGCTCTTAGAATTTTCAAAAATACAAAAGCATATGACACTAATATGAAAAGAGAAGGCATTTTTAAAATCAGCATTGATGCATGGAATAAGTCAGCATACAGGAAAAGGTGTATTTATTGATCATTGAAATTCCTCAAACTATGAAAACAAGATTGAGCTTTTGTGCTCTGAAGTATACAATTATGATGAGGCGTCCCGCGAGAAAACCAACATTATGGCATCTGCGTAATATATCGACCAGATCAGCCTGCGCTGTCTGCTCATACTGATCCGGGCCGAAACATTCTGTCTCATGGTGATAGAGGTATAGAGTAATGATTCCTGAAACCGGAAATCCACAGGCGGCGAAACGTGTTTGTCCAGGTTAGCCTGCGCGGCATGCTTATGCGGACCTGGGTCGACACTTTACGCAGAGCCCATTTTTTTTCTCGCGGGACGGCTCATGTAGTTATATTTTAGTTTTTTTGTGTATTCATCACTTTTGCTTGTCTGTGATTGGCTGAAATATTTTGTTCATAACCTCAAATTACAAAGTTTGATAAACAAACCCTTGGATGAATTGTGAAAAGTGCTTATCTGGATGACTGCGCGCACGAGGCGTTCCACGAGAAAACAATCAGTGTGGACTCTGCGTAAAGTATCAATCGGGATCGGCCTAAATATGTCGCGCAGGTTTGTTTGGATTTTCTGTTTCAGGAATAATTTCTCTATACCAATATCCCCCTTAGACAGAAAGTGTCGGCCCGGATTAGCCTGCGCGGATTGCGCACGCTAATCCGGTTTGATCCATATCGCAGAGTCTCTTTGGAAGGTCTCATGTGTGTCTACACGGTTCATGATTGAGGGCCTGGTTTCCTCACTCGAATCTAACTTGAGCCATTCCACGAGAAAACCAACATTACGGACTCTGCGTAAAGTATCGTCCCGGATCAGCCTGCACAGTCCACACAGGCTAATCCGGACTGACACATTCAGTTTAATACATCTCTAGAATATTTTGTCATTTCCTCTACGATTTACTCTCAGAATTCATCCATCCAAAATGAATCTATAATTATAATTTACCCTTTGCAAGGTCCCCTATTCCCGTTATACAGTTTAAGTCGAGTAGGCGTTCGGGAAACACACCATATGCATAGACACGTTTGTTAACTTTAGTAGAAGCTTTGAATCCTTATTGCCAAGAAAAGTATCACTTCACATGTTAACAAGTTATTGAATATCTCAATTTAATCATGTTGACACGAGATGCGTGACTGAAATAACTCTTTGATTCCCTTTTTATTTTGTATCGAAAAAGGGAAAATAATTAAACATGGAAATATCACGATCTTTCATTTATAACACGGACATGTGTTATAAGCAAGTCGTGTGTATGTATGTGTGTGTGTATATATGTGTATACGTATGTATGTGCATATATATGTGTGTGTGTATGTACAGGGTGG
>JAUELF010249709.1:0-11968 GCA_031471495.1 Clinocardium nuttallii | reverse complement strand
CAGTTAACCACCCCACAACATAATATTCCGTATTTGTCATGTCCTTTAGAAAAAAAATAATTTTGAAAGTTTCTTTTCGTCCAATTAAAATGTAGGATAATTTCATGAAAATATTTTTGACACACTTTTCGGAAACATGGTATAGCAAATGTCATACAAAATACACATGGACGTGGATTATACCTGTATCTGGAGAGGTAACCAATCTAGCGGACGATAGAGACTCTCCCAAGAATATACACAACCATTTTCAAATGTCGCTTTCAACAAAAACTGGTAGTAAGCTTAACGATATATCTATCGATGAGTGTAATTTTACCCTTTCACTACATAATTATAAAAAATGGCCTTTTCAAGCCATGCATACAGAAGAGTTCATAACCAATTTTGTTGTGTCTGGTCAGAAGGCGTTTATGCTGCGCATGCTGGCCTGGATCTATACTGATGGCAGACGCTTCAATTGTCAACGAGTAACATGCCATCGAACACGGCCAATTGTTTTAATATTGAGCCACCCTACGAGAAAACCAACATTGTGGACTCTGCGTCAAGTATCGACCTTGATCAGCCTAAGCATGCCACGCAGGCTAACCCGGACACACACTTTTCGCATCCGTGGATTATCTGTTTACGGAATCATTACTCTATACGCCTAAGGCGGAATATGTCGGCCCGGATTAGTCTGCGTTGACTGCGCAGGTTCATTTGCGATGATACATTACACAATTTTCTCGTTATACGGCTCATCTTGCTAATAAAAAATAGTTAAATATAGGGGATGCATGTTTGTGGTCTGTTCATTTAACAACAGAGTTGAGCGGTACTCCGGAAAATCTGACCTTAGCGCTTTTTGGACTATGATTAATTGATTAGTTGGTGTTTTACGCCGAATTCAACAATGTTTCAGTTATATCACGGCGTGTTTTCTATGTAAGTTATCAGTTCTTCTGATCCATTTATTCTGACGTCAGTCAGTCATAATGCTAGCCCCTCAACCCTGAACGCAAAGGAAGACGGCCATTACTATCATTGTTCAAGTCTTTGGTAAGACCCGACCGGGGATCGCATCCGCAACCTCTCCACCCAAGGCGGACGGTCTGCCAAAAAAGGTGAATATTTATCGATTTCAAATGGTGTGAAAGCAATATAATTTACCAGTTTTGAAATATTGAACATGTTGACATATGTGTTTTTCCCGATTTCGTCCGTTAAGTATAAAACATTCGCCATTTGAAGATCACTTTTTTAATGTACGAGCCAGTAAAAAGAGGTTGTGATTAGGTTAACTAACTACAGCGTGATGAATATTCACTACACATTTTTACAGTAGATGATCTCTTACATTCTTCAACAAAGGAATGATAATCCGTTATTGTACATGACCGCTTTCGCGAGTAGAAGGTCAAGCCCGCTGATATCGGGGGCCGTTCAAAAGAAGAACGGTTGCTTACCACTGACATGTACAAAGAGACAAATGCGAAGAACATTTTCTTTTGATATTACACTTTATTCTCATATTCTGATTAATATTGCCATATTCTCGACTGTGCCGTCGACTGCCTCTGATGCTTAGTGATAGAGCGTCCTCCTCGGGTACGGGAGGTCGCGGGTTCAATTCCAGATCGGTTCATACCAAAACAGTTTAAAAATGATAGTAATGCCTGCCCTCCTTGGCGCTTGTGGTGCGCGGTTAGCATTACGACTATGTAACTTACCCGGGAAACACCGTGCTATAACTGAACAATTGTTGAAAGCGGTGTAAAACAACACAAAATTAATCAATTAATCGACTTTGCAGTCTTTTTTCTAGTATGTATTAACAATAATGGTTCATTGTTTTAAAATCGCAAATTTATAGGGTTTTTACCCCATTTCGAATGTTTATTGTTATGTATGCTATGATGTCTTTGGGCAATTGACACTAAAAACGTACAGAAAATGTCAAAGAACGTGCAGTCAAATCCGATTGTCAATGGTGTTTTGTACACGATTATTGTTAAGATTAATCGCGATTTTGTCTTAAATCTGCTCACAGCTGTCGATGAATATCAACGAACATTAAAGGTACAAATCGCCGTATAAAACAATACCGCTGCCACATCGACAACTGTTTTGATCATTGTAGTCAAATACAACCTAAAATTATAAATAATTGATATTTTCAAACTCCTTGCTTAAACTATATATCTATTCAGTAACTTACTCAACGCCAACAATATGTCAAAACTGGCTTGTGCAAAGGGAAGCTGTTAAAATTCTATATAAAGGATTTCATTATTTTTCTTTAATCAGCTTGAGTAACCCTTTCCTACATACATCTGACGTCTCTTCAGCAGACGACTTTAAAAAACATAACAACATAATTTCTCCTTATGCCACAATGTTTTTAAAACGATGTAATAGTTAAACATATATATAGAGAGATATTTCATAATTTTACATCAAAGTCGTCCGCTGTATATTTGCCGTATGTTGGAAAGCGTTGACTCGTATCCCGATCTTTTATTCTCAACTTTAATCCTTTCCCATATACAACAAATCTGCAGCAGACGACTTTGAAAACATAGTAACAAAAACCAGACAAATCTCCATAAAAGATAAATGAGAAATTTCATCTTCGGCCACAGTGTTTTCAAAAGATGTCCGCTGCTTTTGCGTCAACATGCGTCTGCAGGTGGGAAAGGGTTAATCAACATTTGCGAACAATATAGACCAAGATAAACACAGAGGCACGTGCTGTCTGGTCTTCGTTTTACTCTTTCAGCGCAAATACAACATTGAGCTGTTTACAAACAGTACAGATTCACGTGAGTCACCTCGTAATGAACTGTCTCATCGACAATCAGCATTGTTTGCCTTTTAGTTATAACACTATTTCTAACTCTCATAGAGAGATGAAGACGCCCAATCTTTAACATGGAAGAGTCTGCTTTAAACAATTCGGCGCTGAAACAGTTAAATCGTTCGCATCTCTTCTATCAATTCTCAGTTGATAGACATTAAATACGGCGGTAAAGGCTTTACCCTTTTCGCTCTCATGTAGACGCTGTTTGACGCTTTTGCAGACGGCTTTTTGAATACATGGTGACAAAAGAGGAAATTTCTCTCAGAACAATTTCTCCTTTTGTCAACATGTTTTCAGATCTATTCAATTATTGTACTTTCATTTTAAGGGAGTTTCCGATTGGTTTCGGGTATGTTTACAAAGTGGTCTGCTGCAGATTTGTTGTAAATGGGGGAAGGGTTAAAATGGTGTCGAATCCAGAGCTGATACATACTGTAAGTCTCACAGAAAGCAACAGTGTACCTTTAAGAGTGGGATGAGTATCTAGCGGCTAGATTGTTATCAGACAAAGTGTTATGAACAGGCGGCATCGACAAGGAATATGTTTTATTTGAAACCATTACGGCTTTTGGTACATCTTGGACTTATTCTTGTTGTGTTTGGTAAATTATTTTACGATCTTATTTTAAACGCCAGGGGGACTCGGTTTCATTGATTAAGACTTGACGCTGTTTTCAACAATTGTTCAGTCATACCAAGGCGACCATTTCACATACTTCTTTCTCACATCAATACTTACCACAGCATACTTACCAAGTTACTGGCTTCTTTTCCAAATATACTGTTATCCCATTTGTGAAAGAGGAATGACGTTTGTCTTTTGTCAAACGTCGGAAAGAATGTTGGCCGAACTGGGATTCGAACTTACAACCCCTGTATTTATTTGTAATACTTAATAAAAATGCCAATTTATTTCTATTTTTAACAAGTATTGTTAGTCAGCACGGTTAATTAATGTCAACTTATTCATTTACTTAAATACATTCAACCATTCTTGTTTTACAAAAAAAATATGTATAACTTAGCGCTTAGTAAGGTTGGTGGAATTGGACCCTGATTGGGTAATCCCGAGGGACTAACATGTGTTGTCAGAAAGTGCTGCACAATTTTAAAATGAGTATGTTTTTCATTGTCGAATTTCCAATAGTAGACTCTTTCATTTACAAAATCATGCGACTGGTTTTAAAACTACAGAGACAACAGATATTGATACTGCTTAATCATTCCAGCGCCGATATCCACACAGTAAACTATTCCATCTTAAACAGTGGGCGACTCCATTATTAATGTAATAAGAAATTTGAACAGCGTTAGAACTAAAAGGCTAACAATGCTATTTTTAGGTGAGACAGCTCTTTACGAGCTGACTCGCTTGAATATGTATTGTTCTAAAAATATATAATTTTTGCCATAAGCACTGTGAGGGCTAAGACGAGTCTATTTAATAAGTATCACTTTCATTTGATTCCTCCAGTAGAAGATTTATCTCTCTGACTTCTTTGCAGCAGACGAAATTTCTCAAGGAGCACATTCGTTCTCCTTTCCCTATATATGCTTTCAAATTCAAATGAAAGGTTTATCTATAATTCGAAATTATGCGATATTTCTTTTAATCATAGATCTCTAAAATAAAATGTACTATGAATGGTTATATAGTGTTGAGGATGTGGCGAAGGAGATGTAAACTATTTGTCATGAAAATTTCAACCTGTTAATTAAAGGACTCAGTTAAAGAATTAACCTTTTTTGAAGGCATTTAGAACATTGGAAAACAATCTTGAGTGCATTCAATAGGTGATACTCGAAGAATACCAACCTTATAAATACTCGACCTGCCTGCGATTGGTGATCTGGATCTACACTTGTCGCTAATGCCACACTTATGGTTTTCGCAGAGCGTCACTCTCATAAACGATGTCATACCAAATACATTTTAAAAAATGTAGTAATTGCTGCCCTCCTCGGCGCTAAGGGTTACGGGGTTTGATTTACGACTGACTGGCTGGTGTCATGAAAGGACAAGTAGTACTGGTTACTTACCCAGAAAACGCCGTGATATAACTGAATAAATGTTAAAACGGGCGAAATATACCAAACAATCAATCAATCAATCAATCAATCAATCAATCAATCATAAACGATAATCTTTTACAAAAACAGAAGACAAAAACGGCTGTTTTTTCGTACTTCTTTTATTCAGAACTTATCATTGCAGACAGGGTCGTAGCTTCCCATATATATTTTTGGGGTCCTTTGTGGGCCGAAAAGACCGTAGAACTTGATCTATATTTGAGCCGTTCCACGAGATAACCAACAGTGTGGACTCTGCGTAAATGTTTCGACCCGGATCAGCCTTAATTAGCATGCCGCGCAGGTTAACCCAGACAGATACGTTTCACCTCCTGTGGATTTTCTGTTTGAGGAATCATTAATCTATACCTCTATCCCCCTGAGACTGAATGTGTCGGCCCGGATCAGTCTGCGTGGACGGCGCAGACTGATCTGGGTCGACACATTACGCAGAAGCCATATTGTTGTTGTTTTTCGCTGGACGGCTCATATCATATTTACACAAACTATGACCCCGGAAGAAAGCTCTTTATAGTATTGGTATTCTTGTATTCTAGATTTCTGAGAACTCCGGTGACAAGAAACAAACTGAAAATCGATACTTTTGAAATAGAGTTCGTTTCTAACCAAAGTTTCATCGTTTCTTTTAGTAAAATCGATACACAAATAATATATATGCATATGCAAATAGCATAAAAGTAGTTTCAAGTAATAACAATATTAAAGATATATTAATAAACAGTTTAATGTCAAGGATACCATTTTGTTATTTCATTGTTTCTGCTTTATAATAATAAACTTCTAGTTGAAGTGCTTAGTAAGAGAGACTAAAACATACTTTTTTAATTAAGGCCAGAAAAGGGAAAAACGCTGGAGTACGTTTATAAATACTATATATAGAGAATTATTAATTATTAGTTTGCGACTAATGCTAAATGCTTTCTAGAAATCACACGCGAGGACAAGTTGTTATTTGAAGAAAACAAATGTAATGCCTCGAAAATATTTCGGTTGTGATTGTTTAAATTGCTAAGTTATTAGTCGCCGGGCAGAAGCCCGCGACATATTTTTTTAATAGCTTTTCAGAAATCACATGGTAGGATGAATTATTATTAAACAGAAACAAGTTTAAATGTGTTGAACATATTACAATTGTGGTTGTTATAAAACACTAAGTTATGACACATCTAACATGAAATAATAATCCGATGTTTTAGGTATTTGCAGTTTCTTTATTTTGACTCGCATTTATGTGATTTTGACTTATTTACGAAGACGAAAAGAGTCCCTGTTAGTATTGCTGCATGTCACCGTTATGTGTCAATATCGAGATAAAAATCACGTCGAACTTTCCTTTGAATTGCAATTTTAACTTACTTAATTTTATTTTTATGTTCAAAAAGATGTCTTGCTTTGTGTATAATTCATTTAATTATGTAAAATAATCCATGTATATATATAATAGGTACTGATTCTAGGCAAAATATAGATCTTGTTGTGCTGTCGGTATTGATTTTCGCGCATGCGCATTTCGATATGAAAAGCGAGTGGTTTTGGCTATTGACAAGTAGGCCTTTGTCACTCTAATAATTGATTTATTATGTCACGAAGCGAGTCCAAGTGTCAACTATAGGAGAAAGAAGGATATACACTAACCCTTTCCCATATGAAATGCAGTGGAATGAAACATGCACTAACGCTTTGCCCTTTTCTTTTAACTTTCGAAGTCAACGATTCGATTTTGACACGATCGAGGTCAACATTTCAATAGATTGCTCAAACACTTAATATTACAGAAAGATAGCTAATTTTACACACTTAAATGATTAAATATATGTTATATTAAATGTTTATTTGTCTTGAAGCAAATAAGAAAAGAACTAACTCTGATAAACAATAACTTTAGAAAAAAGAAAAGATCTTTCGCACCCAATTAAGTTCATACTTGCCACCTTTCAAATAGTAATTGGACTCGCAAGCAACTGGGTTTCCTCTTCATACATGCCTTGTATGCATCAATTATTTAAATACACAATTAAGCTGATATGATGTTTCAAGTGCGATCTACTTTTTAAACATATAAGGATAAATGTTAACATCTGTGAAATACTTATTATGATTATTATTAAAAAGGAGGAAGTTCATGTCTTCAGCAATATGACCGTTTTCTCAACGTTTTAAACGTTTAAAGTGTTGCATTGTCTGTTGCTTCAGACATGGAAAGGGTTAAAAAGATATTTATTGCATATATATTTTATCCCAAACTGTATTTGTTATGGTTTTATTGACAAATACAAATATTTCAAATATCCTGCCCAAAAGAAATCCTGAAATCTGTATATGTGTGGAATTTAAAAAATCCGGGAATTAGACTTAATGAAAACATTATGTGTATGTTAAGACTAGTAAAGAAGCAGCCAGTTTTCTGTAAAGGGCATAGAACAAGTAACACCACATGTTCCTAATGAAAGTCGGGAATGCGTGTGTGTTAAAAAGTAAATTATTGCAGTCTTTTCCGGCGACATTGATGCCTTGCATCAACTTTCTCTTGTATGGATTAATATGTTGCGAACAGTGTTGACAAAGGTAAGACTTACCGAACGCGCAGGCTGATATTATTCTTCATAGTTCGATATTTTAATTTGAAGTTGTACAGAAAACAATATCATTAAAACCCGACCTTAACGTTGCTGCATTAGCAACCGCTCGTGAAGATCTGATTGTTTTCTAATACAAGTCGTCTCAAAGAAAATAGTTAGGTATTAACAGGGGAGATAACCCATATAAATAAGCGAAAAAGAGAAGCAGTGAGTGTCGAGTGTTCCGATTGTATAGAATTCGACGACCTTTTATGCGGTGTCGTCAGTGATTGTCGAGTGTTCCGATTGTATATAATTCGACGACCTTTTACGCGGCGTCGTCAGATCATCGCGAAGAATGTTGGTATTATTTTAACGAGAGTGTACGAAACTGTTGTTTTACAGTCGTGTATAGTATAAGATAAGGGTTGCTTACGAAATGAGAATGTTCTAGAAAATATAAATATCCAAACTAAAAACACCTGTTAGATTAACGGCTTCAAATTTCCTGTCTAACAGTCATATCAAAATCAAAGCACCGAAGGCACGTGGGTTGCGATTGTCATGAATACTAATACTTCACCGGCGAACATTTTTGGACCAAGTTTTCGTTTAACGGGCTAACATAACAGTTCAAAGTAAGATCGCGTATAATGTGTAAGGGATTTTTGTCGAAAGTAGGGTACTCGTGTTAATTGTTAAAGATATTTTATTCTTGCGTACACTATGTTGAAAATGCAACACAATCAGGTCGACCGAAGACAGCAGCGTGTGACAGAAACGTATTGAAGATAACAGGAGTTCTTCCAAATGATGCTAACTATATATATACAGTGCGTGATACTGCATACATTGTTGGTATTTCACTATAAACGGTCCATTTCATTACAAAGATAATCTTGAAAGTATTGATTGTTTTGCCTTATCAGCCTCATGTATTGACTTGTTAAAATTGCAAAAAAGTCCCCAAAATATGATAAAAAAAAAATTTGTTTTTCTTGAAAATGTTGTTAAATGTGGTTAAACCTGCTGAAAACACTATGGACCATCATACATGACAAAAGCTAACGCGATATTAGTGTTATAAAAAACTGTGAACGACATATTCTTCTGTGGCAAAGGCATTGCAGTAAAGATACCAGTAACATGGGGGCTGTAGTGTCAATGGAGACTAACTACTACCGTGGTGTTGTTCATAACTATTTGTTCTAAGTATAACGAAAAATGTCGTCCAGACACAGCTTTCGAACATGTTTGATAGTGGCATGATATTCTTTGACGCAAACCAAATTGAGAGAGCTAAAAGACAGCATTAGTCGTGTGTGCAGGACTTGTTCTTTCCTGTCACCAATGTAAAGAAGTGGAGATGTTATTCAACCTTTTCCCTCATATAGACGCTTTCTGATGCACTGCAGCGGGCGGCTTTTTGAAAACAAAGTGACAAAAGAAAAAATTGCACAAAACGTGGAATTTCTCCTTTTGCCACAATGTTTTCCACTTTTTGTCATAGGTTATCCATTCTATTATAGAGATTTTCAATTTGTTGTCAAAAAATGTTCAACGTCGTCTGCTGCAGATTTGTCGTGTGAGGGAAAGGGTTAAAAAAAGATAAACGTCGATCAGTATGAGAAAACACTAAGAAATGGAACAAGGAGTGTATAAGTTTCAATTGACGATAAATAACTGAAAACTTATCATGTTTCCAAAATAATTAATATTTTGCTCTTAAATATTATATTTCATACGTTTTCACTCATTTGTTTAATAGCTAGGTCAAAACTGGCGTAAGACAACTTTCGCCGAAAAAGTTGTGACCATTGTTTCTCCTTTTGCCACAATGTTTTCAAAAATAGTCTTCGAAGGGGCGTCAGAAAGCGATGAGGGGGAATGTTAAATTTGAGCTTAGGAGGGCAGATTCGACGACGACAACAACACCTGCTATAACATTCGTCAGTGTTATTGACTTCGTGCCCGACCGAAATAAAAAGGAGGAGAACGTGCGGGTGATGGCATATAACGAAACTATGTCAACAACAAAACGTGAAATTCTACAATAGTTATGTCATCCTAATAATAAACTCTTTCCCAAATAAAACAAATCTGCAGCATACGACCTTGAACAATTTTAGGAAAAAAAGAAGATAACGATTTAAATAAAAAAAAAATAAAAAAAATATTGAATAAAGTTCGAAACATTGCGGCGAAATCAGAACTTGGAGATAATGAGCATTTTTCCTATTGACACAATTTAAAAAAAAAAAAAAGAGGGATTAGCCTGATCCCATTGACAAAATACATCTCGACTTGGACACATTCTTTCGGACTTATGGACACATCTAATCTTACTATTTATAACTGAAAATCGAACACTGTAGATCGGGATTAGACCGCGTGAATATACACGGAAGTTCTTGATCTATACTGTTAGCAATCGAACACTGTAGATCGGGATTAGACCTCGTGAATATACACGGAAGTTCTTGATCTATACTGTTAGCAATCGAACACTGTAGATCGGGATTAGACCGCGTGAATATACATAGAAGTTCTTGATCTATACTGTTAGCAATCGAACACAGTAGATCGAGATTAGACCGCGTGAATATACATAGAAGTTCTTGATCTATACTGTTAGCAATCGAACACTGTAGATCGAGATTAGACCGCGTGAATATACACGGAAGTTCTTGATCTATACTGTTAGCAATCGAACACTGTAGATCGAGATTAGACCTCGTGAATATACATAGCAGTTCTTGATCTATGCTGTTAGCAATCGAACAATGTAGATCGGGATTAGACCGCGTGAATATACACGGAAGTTCTTGATCTTATTATATTACTGTTCGCAATAGTAGTTTGATTGCTTGCAAAGCATGATACGCAGTCTCGAACAGCGGGACCCTGGTTAAATCGTTTAGTTCCCGGAGACTATGTATTTATAGATGTCAATCATCACTTTGTTAAAATCTAAACCGTATTTATTTAGAGGGGGTCTCCATATAGATCCTTTACCTGGTGCAGAGGAATGTTGATATCACGCACAAAGATACTTTCTAACTATTACATGTACGCTGCAAACTGTTTGCAGCTTACACTCGCATGACTAGAAAGCCCTCTTAATAATTGGACTATTGTCCTGCAAAATATTATTACAATCTATTTTACAATGAAAAGGGCCTTACGTATGGAAATCTCTCTTTTGCCTTCAAATTATATCAATGAATTTTAGATAATCTACTATTTGGATACTAACCAAAGCGCTGGGGCATATGTAAGTTGAACATATTCGGCATAGATATAATATGGACACACATTGTTGAAACAATGAAACATGACCTTTAAACAAACCAAACCATAAATGAGCGAAGCAACACATATTGCCTGCCAATAACAAATACCTAATTCATCAAAGTTTGACCCTTTTCTTGTATAAACAAAATAAATGACGAAGGACCAAAGATTGAAACAAAACTGAGTAGCTATCCTTAATTAAAATATTTCCAGTTCAGAAATCCCTGAAGATCCGTAATTCATATTGTAATCATGCTGATAAATGGAAGACAATCGAAAGCATGCTAGGGTTATGTTTCTTTTGCACTGCACATCTGTAGCTCTGAGTTTCCTATACACCAAGTCTTAAATTGATACATTGGACATCTTTTGAGACAATAAGCGAAGAAATGAAAAATAATGAGTTTTACACTTTAAAAACCAGATCAGAGTTGTGTCTTTAAAATATGGTATCGATCTCTTAATCCTTATGTATACGTGTGACGACTTTGAAATGGGTCTGCGAAACAGAAACTAAGTTTTGACCCATTAATGCAAACCGTGACGGACGGATGGATTAACTCAACGACGGACAAAAAGTTAGTCGCTCCGGACAAAGTACAACGCTTGGGAAGCACTCATTAACGAAACTAGGGCATTTCACGGAACGCATGTGTTGCATGCGAAAGTCATATAATAAGTAAGAGCATAAGAAAGACAAAAATATACACACTTCAAACGCAGCATGCAAAAGTTATGGTAATGGTGCACTGCAATATAAATTAATTGAGCAATTGAGACAATCGCTGAACTAAGGAAGTATTTTGCCGTTCTCCTGATCAACGTTTTGGTACATTTTTTTGATACATGCAATCCATGGCGGACGGACGAATGTACACTCAGACAGACAGCCGGCCGGACGCCGTATTAAACCTCCAAGTTTTACAGACAGAGGCAGCTTATAAAGCATTGATTACAAAATACTGGTTCGATGCGTCAACACACGTATGTGCGTAGGAAAGCTTAGCATATGGTATTTGTAAAGTATTTGCAATTTAATTGTATCTCCGAAACGGGACCGTACACGGTTAATTTACAAAAACCTATTTATACTATATTTCTAGTTTATTTGTCCACAGCTATATCTAGGACTAGATTACACGCTGAGGGACGTTGGATCTCCAATTAACGCAAATGCATA
>JAUELF010249699.1:0-11968 GCA_031471495.1 Clinocardium nuttallii | reverse complement strand
GGTGCCATCGGACATAGTGAATTTTGGCAATCATCTGAATGAAAGTAAGACAAAACAACAAGTATTATGATCAACGGCTTAGCGTGTTCAAAAAGATTTAAACAACATGTCAACAACTAGAAATTGAGATAAACGGGAAACGAGTTATGAGACTTTTATGTTCGACAGAATACAGCTCTAACATATATCTTTTATAAACAGTTCAGTATCCAGCAGCTAATATCAATAAACTAAACAGGGCATGGATTAGATAAGTCGCATACTACGCACCTTGTGTAAAAACAACTGTATCTTCTTATCACAACGTTATAATAATAATTATTCAAATATTGCAACGAACTTAATGTACAAAAACATGAATGGTAGCCATGGAGCAATGCACATGAATAAACTTAACATGGCAACCTTGGTATCTTACATGTAGGATCTTTGTGTTATTCAATAAAGATTGCCCACAAGAACAACCCGCAAATTAATCATAATAGTTGATTTATTTAGTGTTTGGAATTACGGGCTTTTCGTCAGCACGATAGGCCAGTAGACACAGCCACGTGTTGTTAGTTTTTCTCGTAAGAGGTGATATTTTAATCCAGTCAACAGTGTGCATATATAGTCAATTCGCTACTGTTACATACACACGCGAAGAAAACCGATGGAAGTCGAACACAAATTTATTTCAAGAAATTGACGAATAGACTATTAGGCCATTGCAGAACTCGATCTGGTATATGTAAGCCCTGAAGCTTTCCCCTGTTTCAGTCAACTCCGTAAACATATCGACTGACAAATGCATTGACATGTTGACCTTTTTGTAGAATCTCAATTTTAATCAGACTACAACTGTTGTGCATATTATGACTTTACATTGTAGTTGCATCTTCTAATGAACATACTATTGAAGGTGAACTATCCATTATGACTCCACTATCTGTCCAATCAGACGAAAATCTGTTTAAGTACAATATTTGGTAAAATGTGCAGACGTTGTTTGAACCGAAACTCTTAGTAAGTGGCAATTTTGTACTCTCATCCTGATATAATGTAACTGTTTGATTGGGAATATCTAATACATTCCGATATATTGTGTTCTGTTTTATGTTTATATATATGGGTGTACAGTTTAAACACACAAAGTTATAACATTGAAACAATAACTGCAGAGTGAAAGCATAGTTACTCCCTGGATATTTAAGTCATATGTTTAGGTGGGAAAGCATTATTAAAGGAGATTATTAGTCTAAGGCTTGGTTAAATCCGTATTCATCTTGTGGATTAATCTGTGCAGTAGATCATAACACATGTGATAATTTGTGTCGCATAATAATTGTTGCATCCGATTAAGAACTAACTGAGTTAACAAATATGTTGTGATATTATTTTCATGTTTGCAATAACCTTTTTCCTTAATGAAAAGCGGATGGAACTGGGGGAATGGTATGGGATCGAACGAGTTCTTATGAATGACTAATACTATTTAGTAACATGTACCATCAGTATATACTTTAAAAGAAAGCAAAACAAGACTATACCTTTGCACATAGGAGAAATGTATCCAGTTACACACGATGTACATACACCATCTACATGGTTACAAGCTGCATTGTTCTCACATTTACCACACTTGTTTGTACAGGCCAGACCGTATGTTCCCAAACTGCAAACTGTAAACAAACAACAGATGTCTTCACATTCTAGAATATATGGTTCGCAGAATGAAGATTTCTGAGATGAAAATTTAAAATAAGTAACACTTAGTAAAGAAAACTAAAGATACATTTGCGTGTTTGGCGTTTTCAGTTACATCACGGCGTTTCCTTGGTTAATTACTAGTACTACTAGTTAATATTAGTACATTTTTATTTTCTCCGATCGCCGAAGATAGTACAAAGTACAAAGAAGCAATACACTGTTGATAGAGAGAGTTGACACACACAAACAAAAACATTGAATATCTAACAGATGTACACGGACATAATTCATTTCGTAAAGTTAATTGAAATGCACTTTATACATCGACACATATACAGAGAAATGTGAATAAGATGCCCTGCACACGTGCCGATGCATTTGTCAGTAGACACACATATATACATTTAGTGCAATTACATTCATTCACGTTATAAACGCAACACATACATAGTTAGTTTTTGTGATATTCTGCTCGGATGAGCAGAACCACCAGAGTCTTCATTGTCGACATATTCCTATATACCCCCGAGGAGGACCTCATTGAAATGAAATATGAAGTGCTCTGAAGGGCAATAGTAAATGTACAAATGAGAAGGCATAACATAGTAATTGACAGTGAGAGTGAGAAATCAAAGCAGATGAACAACAGAGGGTTAAGAAGAACATATATGCATACATCAACACATATATACATATACATACATACACACGTCTATATATATGCATGTACACATAAATATAGACACACACACACGTACATATGATTACACAGACGTATACATATAGACACACGCATACATATACACGTACGTATACATACACGCGTACATCGTTAGCCCCTGTGTTGGAAATATTTACAGCTAAACGTAACTATTTCTCAGTACATTATGTATGTAGCGCATACACAATTGGATATAACAGGTTCGGTTGAATTGAGGTAAACTAAATACTGTTGGCAAATCAGTGGCAAGAAGATATCTGCCTTGCTATATAGCTAGCTTTTATAGCGACGTCGTAGAGTGTTCGCCTCCGGGACAAGAAGTCCCGAGTTCGAGCCCTGTTCGGTCGGACTCTTTCATCTGTGTTACATTGGCGCCAAATAAGGGATATAAATATGGAGCTTATAACTTTCCAAAATTGTCGATATTTTAAAGTGAAGAAGGGACAAATGATGTCACTTGGGAAACATTTCAATATGAAATTGAGGCATTACTATGTTAAAAGACCTTTCAACATGAACATATACTACTTGAAATAAGGGGAGCTTGTAAAGGAAAAGCAGGTGATAAGAATAGACGATTAGGACCGGAAGTAACAGTTCAGGATATAAAAGACACATTTCATTGTTACTATGGATCCTCGGAAAGTAGAGAGATGGTAATGAAGAATTTTATAGTCAACAAAAAGTAAATGAATCTGTTGCTTCATATGCGTCTAGATAAGAAAATATGTTTGATTCAGCTATACATCTGATGTCATTGAAGAGACCCGACACTATACTTTTGAAGGAAGTTTTACATGCAGGACTCAATAAGGAGTTACAATTGATGTCAATTTATCAGTGTGACAAGTTAACCAATTATGATGACTTCAAGAGGGAAATTAGAAAGTTAGAAACACGAATTGTTGAAAGTAGTAATCAGGAATCAAGGAAAACTTGTAAGTCCGCTGTGATTGTGGATAACTATACAAAATAAATTACTGAAGTTAAAAAGCTATTAGAGAAGCTGAATGACAGAATAGATCATTTAGAAAAAGAAAGAAAAGAAAGAAACACACAGCCTAATCAAGGATTTTACAGAGGTAGAGGTGCAGGTTATAGAGGTGAAGGCTAAAGAGGTAGAGGTGCAAGTTATAGAGGTAGAGGTGAATCTTATAGAGGTAGAGGAAACTACCAGCAGCAACGACCATTTGGTAGTCAGCAGTTTTTAGCCAACATGCTACAACTGTAAGGAAACTGGACATATTCAATCTATGGTAGATGTTCCGAATCTAACCGACGTGATATTACTATTATCTTTACCAACTATGATGAATGAACACTCGTCTGTATTGAAGTTATATCTCCAGTCATTTGCATATTCAATTGCAATAGTCAATTGATGCTCGAGGCTTGTCAAGTTTGGGCAAAGAAGCGCATGATCGTCTGCTAGTATCGGGTTGCCACAATTTGTTGTTCCAACATTTAAACCGTAAGTTGATTCAAGTCTGTTTAATAAGTCGTTTATAGACAGTAAATAATTCCAGGTAGACATAACTCCATATTGTCTTACACTTTGCATTATATCGATTGAGTTCGAGCATGGCATGTCACAGCTACAGCATTCACACTTAAATAATTATGGCATGTCACGGCTACATCAATCATACTCAAATAATTATGATATGTCACGGCTACAGCATTCGTACTTAAATAGGCATGGAATGTCACGGCTACAGCATTCACACTTAAATAAGTATGGCATGTCACGGCTTCATCATTTATACTAAAATAACTATGGCATGTGACGGCTCCAGCATTCATACTTAAAAAATTATGATATGTCACGGCTACATCATTCAAACTTAAGTATATATAAACATGTCAAGGCTACAGCAGTCATACTTAAATAATTATGGCTTCTCACGGCTTCATCCTTTATATTTAAGTAATTATGACATGTCACGGCTACAGTATTCATACTTAAATAAGTTTGGCATGTCACGGCTTCGGCATTCACACTTAAATAAGTATGGCATGTCACGGCTTCATCATTTATACTAAAATATTTATGGCATATCATGGCTCCAGCATTCATACTTAAAAAAATATGGCATGTCACGTTTTCTTCATTTATACTTAAATTATTATGATATGTCACGGCTACAGCATTCACAGTTAAGTAATTATGGCATGTCATGGCTACAGCAGTCGTACTTAAATAATTATTGCATGTCACGGCTTCATCATTTATACGTATGTAATTATGACATGTCACGGCTTCAGCAGTCATACTTTAATAATTATGGCATGTCAGAAAGATAATTTTGGTTTAATTAAAGGGAGATAACTTGAAAATAAGAGCCGTTTCATCAGAAGTTGCTCAAGATAATGTTTAACTACAGCATACTTGATTTACATTATAGTATTTCACTAAAGATGAGCTATTAAACATCAACGGTTTCAAACTTGGACAATTGCAACTAAGCAATAAGGTCAATAACCCAAGCAATATGGAACAGTATGTATCTGCACTAATATAAAATCAAATTTTACATGTTGCTATTAAAATGAAGTACACATCATCACGATCCTTAGATACCATACCTTCTTTACACGTGGTCCCTTGATATCCAGCAGAACAGTCATTAGGGCAGTTACCATTACCTTTGTCACAAACCTCATTGGTGTTGCATTGACCACAGTCTTCTGTGCAAGTAGGACCGTATCGGCCGTCAACACATTCTAACAATAAGCAAACCAGACAGGTAATCATTGAAATATTGCGTCTCCACATTGTGGTGTGGGTTACGTTGGATTTATAAAAAAACGTCATACTATAACGGAAAATCTAACACTATTGACAATTTCTGTTCTATACAAAAAGAGGGATTTGAGCGTGATCTAAATGCAGTATATCACTTTAAATTTCCGAGACTATTTTGGACTTCTCGCAAAAATAGAATAGCCTACACGTAATTTTTATCAAGGAAAACAACGGCATGTCAAAACATAGTTTCCCCCTAAGTTGGATCACTTTTAAGTTTTAAGAATGTGCTAGAATTGAAATAGATCTCATTTAGAGTGATATACCGGCTCTTATATCAATATGTGTCGTTCAGGTGTGTGTAAATTAATCACTCAGGCCATTTGGCTTTCGTGATTAATAACTACACAACTGAACTCCAAATCGTGATATACGAGCCAGTATATCACTCAAAATGAGATATATTTCCTTAGTATATACCGCATATCACAAACTACGAATATCTTTCCCACACCGGTGCCATCGGACATAGTGAATTTTGGCAATCATCTGAATGAAAGTAAGACAAAACAACAAGTATTATGATCAACGGTTTAGCGTGTTCAAAAAGATGTAAACAACATGTCAACAACTAGGAATTGAGATAAACGGGACACGTGTTATGAGACTTTTATGTTCGACAGAATACAGCTCTAACATATATATCTTTTATAAACAGTCCAGTATCCAGAAACTGATATCAATAAACTAAACAGGGCATGGATTAGATAAGTCGCATACACCTTGTGTACAAACAACTGTGTCTTCTTATCACAGCGTTATAATAATAATTCAAATATCACAACGAACTTAATTTACAAAAACATGAATGGTAGCCATGGAGCAATGAACATGAATAAACTTAACATGGCAACCTTGGTATCTTACATGTAGGATCTTTTCGTTATTCAATAAAAATTGCCCACAAGAACAACCCGCAAATTAATCATAATAGTTGATTTATTTAGTGTTTGGAATTACGGGCTTTTTGTCAGCATGATAGGCCAATAGACACGGCCACGTGTTGTTAGTTTTCTCGTAAGAGGTGATATTTTAATCCAGTCAACAGTGTGCATAGTTAATTCGCTACTGTTACATACACACGCGAAGAAAACTGATGAAAGTCGAACACAATTGTTTTAAGGAATTGACGAATAGACTATTTGGCCATTGCAGAGCTCGATCTGACATATGTGAGCCCTAAAGCTTTCCCCTTTTTCATTCAACTCCGTACAAATATCGACTGACAAATGCATTGACATATTGACCTTTTTCTAGAATCTCGATTTTAATCACACTTCAACTTTTGTGCAGATTATGACTTTATATTGTAGTTGCATATTCTAATGAACATACTATTGAAGGTGAACTATCCATTATGACTCCACTATCTGTCCAATCAGACGAAAATCCGTTTAAGTACAATATTTGGTAAAATGTGCAGACGTTGTTTGAACCGAAACTCTTAGTAAGTGGCAATTGTGTACTCCCTTCCTGTTTTATTGGGAACATCTAATTCATTCCGATATATTGTGTTCTGTTTTATGTTTATATATATATGTGTATACAGGTTACACACAAAGGGTAATAACCTTAAACCAATAATTGCAGAGTGAAAGCATAGTTACTCCCTGGATATTTCAGTCAAATGTTTAGTAGAGAAAACATTATTAGAGGAGATTATTAGTTTAAGGCTTGGTTAAATCCGTATTCATCTGGTGGATTAATCTGTGCAGTAGATCATAACAAATGTGATCATTTGTGTCGCATAATAATTGCTGCATCCGATTAAGAACTAACTGAGTTAACAAATATGTTGTGATATTTTCATTTTTTGCATCAACACTTTTCTTTAAAGAAAAGAGCGGGTGGGGAAGAGGCTGTTGGGGGGAATGGTTTGGGGTCGAACGAGTTCTTATGAATGTCTAATACTATTTAATGACGTACCTTCACTTATTACTTTAAAAAAAGCAAAACAAGACTATACCTTTGCACATAGGATAAATGTATCCAGTTACACACGCTGTACATACACCATCTATATTTTTACAAGCTGCATTGTTCTCACATTTACCACACGTGTTTGCACAGTCCAGACCGTATGTCCCCAAACTGCAAACTGTAAACAAACAACAGATGTTTTCACATTCCGGGATATACTGTTCGCAGAAAAAAACGTTCTGAGATGAAAGTTTAAAATAAGTAACACTCGGTAAAGAAAACTAATATACATTTGCGTGTTTGGCGTTTTCAGTTACATCACAGCGTTTCCTTGGTTAATAACTTGTACTACTGGTTCATTTATCCTGACACCAGTATGTAAGTCGTACTTATCCCCGAATACTGGGTCAAAATTAGAGAACTCTTTTATTTCAATTGTTAAGGTCTTTAGAATTACCTGACCGGGCATCGAACCAGCATTATCTCACATTCGAAGCGGACTCTCTATCACGACACCACCGACGATGTAATAATCAAGACAATACAGTTACGTGTAGATTCTTAAAAATGTGTAAGAATGTATAGATAAAAGCAATTAAATCATATTTATGAAGCGTTTTTCAATCATCCGATAGTTCTGCTCTATCAACAATGCATTCGGTATACTGTTTTAAAAATTGCAAAATATAAAGTGTTCCACATTTCAAATACTACTCACACAAACGGCATGGTACACATACTAAACTTATATATCTGTTGTTTTGCCATTAAAAGGTGTATTAGATTCTTATTTATAATATGCCTTGTGAGTGATATATCGTGGCACGACTTACATATTATAAAAGCCGATATATAAGACGCATAACGGTGTAAATCAGTTCACAAACTTATAACAGGTATTTAGAGAACGACTGTTCAGTTAAATATATTTTATTAGGTGTCGACATTCCATATTATTTCTACAAATAATCGATCAGTTTAAAACATATTGTTGATTTAGAGTTCAAACTATCTAAAGGAATTGAAAATGTATTATTAAGCAGATAAGTTGTAATTGAAAACTGTTCAGTTATAATGGATTTTGCGTACACCTTTTATTATATATTCTAATATTAAACACATTGCAGGAAACGCATATAACACATATTTTATAGAATTCGAATTAACCCTTTAATTGACTAAACCAAAGGAAGTAGATGGCATACATTCTTTACACGTGTTTCCTTTATATCCAGCAGAGCAGCCACGTGGACAGTTACCGTTACTTTTGTCACATACATCATTGTTGATACAGTGGCCACAGTCTTCCCCGCAAGTAGAACCATATCGGCCTCCAATACAGTCTACCAACGAGAAACGTAAACATATCAGTATCATAACAATCAGTGTCTTCATCTTATCCTATGTGTTTTTTGGTAGTAAAAACAATAATGATTCGTTCATGATGGTTTGAATGCTTGATCGATAAAATAGTATTTAAATACCATTTTAGATATATTTCAACCACCACATTTATTTGTATTTCATCAGTTAAAAGAGTGTTCATTGTGTACAGTATATGCATGTAGTTACGTGAATACATATCCTTTAAAAGTCAATTGGTGGATGAAGAGCGCTATGTAACATATCTAGTTAATATTCTGAAGTAAAAGAAATGGTAGAATTCCAACACATAATTTCGATAACCTAACCTTTAAAACAATGTCTACAAGCAACTAAATCAAGGAACAATTTACTAGCCTAGGATCAGTTTGTTTAATAATTGAATATGCAATACAGAATCACTGAAAAACAACAATATCTTACCCTTGCACACAGGAGAAATGTATCCAGTTAGACACGCTGTACAGGCACCATCTACGTTGTTACAATCTGCGTTATTCTCACAATTACCGCATGTGTTTTCACATTTCATACCATATGTTCTCCAACTACAAACTGTAAAAACACACTTCGTGTTAATCAAACACTGAACAAAACTAGACTGTAGTACAATAATAAATCCCACTCTGCAGCTAGCTTTACAGGATTAGTTCATATACGAGTGACATGTCGCGACAACAGTATTCATACTTCAATAATTAAGTCATGTAACGGTTACAGCAGTCCTACTTAAATAATTATGGCATGTCACGGCTACAGCAGTCATACTTAACTAATTATGGCATGTCACGGCTACAGCAGTCATACTTAACTAATAAGTCATGTAACGGCTAGAGCAGTCATACTTAAAAAATTATGGCATGTCACGGCTACAGCAGTCATACTTAACTAATAAGTCATGTAACGGCTAGAGCAGTCATACTTAAATAATTATGGCATGTCCCGGCTACATCATTCATACTTAAATAATTATGGCATGTCAAGGCTTCACCAGTATATACTACTGAAATAGGTATGGCATATCGTAGCCGTATATAATACTTAAATAAGTATGGCATGTCACGGCTACAATAGTATAAAGTACTTTAATAAGTATGACATTTCAAGGCTTCAGCAGTCATACTTAAATAATAATGGCATGTCACGGCTACAGCATTCATACTTAAATAATTATGGCATGTCAAGCATACAGCAGTATATAACACTTAAATAATTATGCATGTCGAGGCTACATCAGTCAAACTTAAATAATTATGGCATGTCAAGGCTACACCATTCGTATTTAAATAATGATGACATGTCAAGGCTACACCAGTATAAACCACTTTAATACGTATGGCATGTCGTAGCCGTATATAATACTTAAATAATTATGGAATGTCACGGCTACAGCAGACATACTTCAATACTTTTGGTAATGTCACGGCTACACAGTATAAACTTAATTAAGTATGACATGTCACGGCTACAGCAGTATATAATACTTAAATAATTATGACATGTCACGGCAACAGCAGTCATATTTAAATACATATGGCATGTCACGGCTACAGCATTCACACTTAAATAATTATGGCATATCACAGCTACATCATTCATACTTAAATAACCATGGCATGTCACGGCTACAGCATTCATACTTAAATAAGCATGGCATGCCACGGCTACATCATTCACATTTAAATAAGTATGACATGTCACGGCTTTATCATGTATACTTGAATAATTATGGCATGTTACGGATACAGCATTCATACTTAAATAATTATGATATGTCACAGCTTCATCATTTATACTTAAATAATTATGACATGTCACGTCTACAGCATTCAACCTTAAATGATTATGGCATGTCACGGCTACAGCAGTCATACTTAAATAATTATGATATGTCACAGCTTCATCATTTATACTTAAATAATTATGACATGCCACGTCTACAGCATTCAACCTTAAATGATTATGGCATGTCACGGCTACAGCAGTCATACTTTAATAAGTATGCCATGTCCCTGCTACAGCAGTCATACTTGAATAATTATGGCATGTCAGAAAGATAATTTTGGGTTTAATTAAAGGGATATGACTTGAAAATAAGATCCGTTTTATCAGAAGTTGCTCAAGATAATGTTTAACTACAGAATACGTGATTTACATTATCACATGTCACTAAAGATGAGATATTTAACATCAGCGGTTTCAAACTTGGACAACTGCAACAAATCAATAAAGTCAACAACCTAAGCAATATCGAACAGTATGTATCGTCAATTATATAAAATCACATTTTACATGACGCGATTAAATATTGAAAGAAACATCATCACGATCCTTAGATACCATACCTTCTTTACACGTGGTCCCTTGATATCCAGCAGAACAGTCATTTGGGCAGTTACCATTACTTTTGTCACAAACCTCATTAGTGTTGCATTGGCCACAGTCTTCAGTGCAAGTAGGACCATATCGGCCGTCAACACATTCTAACAATAAACAAACCAGACAGGCAATGATTGAAATATTGCGTCTTCACAGTGTGGTGTGTGTTAAGTTGGAGTTATTACAAACATTGTACTGTAATGGCATTTCTAACACTATTGACAATTTCTCTTCTATACACAAAGAAGGATTTGAGCGTGATCGAAATGCAATATATCACTTTATATTTCTGAGACTATTTTTGGCTGTTAAAATTCCCTCCCGCGTATTAGATACAACGTTTCTAAGTGTGCATGCGTTAGTACGTTGGGCTTCACATTTTATGAATAAAGTCTCGAGCTTTTGTTGTAAATGCATTTCGGAAGGTTGAATTGTAACGGTAACGTAATTATCAAACAATTTGACGCGCCTGTCGTGTAACAGCATAAGGTTTACCGGTCGAAAACGTTGTTAGAATGATACAGTCACAAATTGCCTATGAAGAGTTCATAGACGATTAATAAAACTGAATTCAAAATGTTTTGAAAAAGTTGAAAAAAACACAAATATTTCCAAAACAAATACAATGGGGAGTAAAAAATAGAATAGCCTAAACGTAATTTTTATCGAGGAAAACAACGGCATGTCAAAGATAGTTTCCCCCTAAGTTGGATACCTTTTAAGTTATAAGAATGTGCTAGAATTGAAATAGATCTCATTTAGAGTGATATACCGGCTCTTATATCACAATGAGTCGTTCAGGTGTGTGTAAATTAATCACTCAGGCCATTCGGTCTTCATGATTAATAACTACACAACTGAACTCCAAATCGTGATATACTAGCCGGTATATCACTTAATGAGATATATTTCCGGAATATATACCGCATATCACAAACTATGAACATCTTAACCCCACCGGTGCCATCGGACATAGTGATTTTTGGCAATCATCTAAATGAAAGTAAGACAAAACAACAAGTATTATGATCAACGGCTTAGCGTGTTCCAAAAGATTTAAACAACATGGC
>JAUELF010249689.1:0-11970 GCA_031471495.1 Clinocardium nuttallii | reverse complement strand
AGAGAGAGAGAGAGAGAGAGAGAGAGAGAGACAGAGACAGAGACAGAGAGAGAGACAGAGAGAGAGAGACAGAGAGAGACAGAAAAAGACAGAGACAGAGAGAGAGATAGAAAAAGACACTGAGAGCGATATATTTAAAAGAGAAAATGCGAGAGAATGATAGAGTGAGAGACACACATACAAAGATGAAGAAATACAAAAGACATACAGATGGACAGAGAGATAGAAACAAACGATGACAGATACAGACATCATAATAATAATCAGGTGTTTTTATCAAAATTAAACTATGTGCCATTTATTCAATTTTGACTTTCAGAAAATAAATCACAATTATGATCAAGATGCATGTATATTGTAATACTATATATATATATATATCGCTAGCTCGTATATATATATCTGATGATTGTCCAGTAAAGGTCCTCTCAGATTGACCCGTGCGTCAGCCTATCAAATTGTCGCTTACCAAATATGTTTGTATAAAACAGGAAATATAACCTTTATTTACTCTCTGAAAACGTACTCTCTGAATAACAACATATGAGTGCACGTATTGATCGTGCATTTCTTGTGTAATAAGATATGTTACGCAGATGCCATACTGTTGGTTTACTCGCGGGACGGCTCATCTTTGCCAATATATGGAACATCTCTAAATGTTGTAGTATAATTATTGACAAGTGTGACAAAGGGACACAATGGTCATCTTGAGACAATTTCTCCTTTTGACACAATGTCTTCAAAAACCGTCCGCAGCAAAGACGTCAGAAGGTGTATTTATGTGGGAAAGGGTTAAATAGAATTGAATAAATACATTAAGACAATGGCAAATCAAATAAAGTATATGCACGAGTAATTAAAGTTAATTCGTCCTTTTTTAAGTGATGAAACTGGAGTTCCCTTTGAAGTGGGAATCATTTCAAATAGTGATATTAGGTTCGCCCATCTTCGTTAAGTGAAATTAAAGTTGCTATTTTTTTCTTACCCCTCACAGTGTTGAAACATGTGAAATACCCTTCTTTAATGTCTATCTTGATGTTTTAAAAAATATGGAAAATCTCTATAAATGAAAATGTAATTATTGAATAGAGTTGTAAACATTGGTGCAATTTCTCCTTTTACCACAATGTTTTCAAAAGTTGTGTTGCAGTTGCGCCTGCATCGGGAAAAAAATGTTAGTTACAGTTGCGTACAGTGGAGTAAGGGTTACTCCTTTCCCACATACAACAAACCACCTGCAGAAGACGACTTAGAAATCATACCGGAATCTACATTGGAAACTCCCTTTAAATGAAAGTACAGAAATTCAGTAGAAGTGAAGATATATTGACAAAATGAGAAATTGCTTGTTTAGAGTAATTTTTTCTTTTGTCACCATGTTCTCAAAAAGCCGTCTGCTGTATAGGCATCAGAAAGCGTATATATGAGGGAAAGGGTTAAAACAGATGATACCAGTTTCAGGCTTACATCAGAACATACCGCATTGCTGGTGTCGTGGTAGAGCATTCGCCCGGCTGGTTTGATCCACAGCCAGGTCATACCAAATACTTTAACAATGTCAGAAATGTTTGCACCCCTTTCTCGCTCAGTGTTGCGGGGTACGCATTGCGACTACCTGGCTTGTGTCACGATAACAGTAGTACTGGTAACTTATCAAAGAAACGCTATCATATAACAACTGGCACAATGTTGAAAGCGGCGTGTTACACCAGACAATACCAATAATGATAATTATCATTATTATAATACATCAGAGCGTCATACCAAATAGCGTTAACACGGATGTAATGGCTTCTTCTTCTTTGCGCTCGGATTGTGACTGAATCGAGTGTATCCGGTTAAATGGTCCAGAAGAACGGGTTACTTACCCAGAAAACGCCATAAAAGAATGTTGATAGTGGCTGCATAAAAATCACCATACACAAATTGAGCAGAACGAAATTTCTATTACATAAATGTTTAAGAAACAATGCTGAACTTTGAAGTGAGAATACTTTTAAATCGGGAAATAAGGTTCGTCCATCTTCCTTAAGTGTTGAAACATGTGAAATTCCTTCTTCTCATATAACAACACCGTTCAATTCAAACCATACCAAGGACTCCGACAATCTACGCAGGTTTTCTATAGTTTCATCACTGTCACTTATACAGATAAAAGAGATAACCCTGTCTGTGCAAATGGCGACTTTTGAAAACATTGTTGGAAAAAGAGATATTATTCAAAATTAGTCATTTCTCCTTTGTCCACTATGTTTTAAATTGGACTAAATATATACTGTCAATTTTCATTAAGTTATAAGTTCACATGTTTTGTAAGCAGACGACAGAAATGGGTACTGCAGATGCCTCAAAAGACTTATATATCCTTCATGTTGAGCATTCATATTTCTTTCTTTCCTTTTCAATAAATAAATAAATAAATCCATAAATAAGTAAGAAATTATTTGTGTGTCCGTTATTTGTTTATTATAAACACTGTTCACTTGTCTGAATTCTTTATCAACAATTTAATGTATTCATTGTTATTCCTCATGCTGTAAACAACATTTGTGCCTGACAGAAATATAGTGATGTGTTCTGTCCTGTCACGTGGGAATAATAATGTCATCATTTACAGTCTTTGTCCTTTCCCACCTGTAGACGCATTTTGACACATCTGCAGCAGAAGACTTTTTAAAACATTGTGACAAAAGAAGAAATTGCTCAAAACGAGTAATTTCTCCTTTTGCCATAACGTTTTCAACTATTTTCAGTAATTAAACCTACAATAATAGAGAGTGTCGATATATTGGAATAGACATTGTTTAAATCGTCTGCTGCAGTTTTGTTGTATGTGGGAAAGAGGTTAATGTCATTTGGAATAAACGTTAATAACTAAGCATCGACGATGAAATCAAGATATAGATCAAACAAACTAGCATTGTACGTGTGTGGTGTTAGCTAGTGAGCACAAGGCTGGTTGCAATTCGACTGATGCTTTTTTTTTGTATGCGGGAAAGGCCTAAACAATTCCAATCAAGCAGAATGTTGGTCTCATAACGCGTATTGATGTGTTTACTGGGATAGACTTGCAACCCTTTCCCAAATATATCGACTCTGCAGCAGACGGCCTTGAACACATCTAAATTAAAGTGAGAACAGTTTTGAGGCAGCACTAGGGTATATATATATAATCTGCATCTTTAATAAGATATGAGCTTACATGTTAATGATTCGTGATTATATCCAACAAGAAATAAACCAATATGCTTCTATTATTCCAAACAATATGAAGAAATTTACACCTGTGTATCACAGTCATACTTTTAAAGTATATTTGTTTTAAATAGAGTTGAAGACATTTTGGCCAAAGGAGAAAAAGCTCAATATCGCCGTCTACTGCAGAGGCATCAGAAAGCGTCTATTTTGGTAAAGTGATAAAAAGAATCGATTCATGATGTCCGAGCATCCAAAAAACCCAAGCCATTATACTCAGCACACAAAAAGTTAGGGAGTATATTTTAGTTTGTGTTTTATTTTGGTTTTAAGTCGATTTCAACAGCAATTCAGTTTTATCACATTGGCCGTACACGTATCCATGGTCCATTGATTGGAACTGAGCATAAGAGCACTTCAACGTAGCTACCAAGGACAGGAATCGAAAATAGGAACATATCAATGTCAACCACTTTCTCCAAAAAATACCTTCACCAATTATATCTTTAACCGTTCTCCTGGTATGGTTTTAAAGTGTTCTGCTTTGAATACCACAGTGAAAAGTCAATTCTGTAAGATCTTAGAGAACTCGAGCGATTTATATTTTCCTTGCAGTGTTTTCATATGTCGTGCGCTAAGTCAAAAGTCGTCGTTACCAGGGACAATATTAGGATAGATTAGCCTGGCTATAAACGTTTTCATCTTCGAAAAAAACCCGCAGATACTTGAAGTGGATCTTTACACATAAATCGCAAAAAATATCGGTCAACTATTTCCCTGAAAACGGTAATAAGCCATACATATAACGTTAAGTCAATTATTCATTGGGTTAGTTTTGAGTTGTGTTTTTACGCAGCTTTCAAACACATTTTCAGTTTCATCACGACGTTTTCTTGGTAAATTACCAGTACAACCCACTGGTACAACTGGTACAGTAATCCTGACACCAGCGAGTCAGTCGTTAGGTTAAACCCCACAATCCTGTGTGCCAAGAAAATAAAATCCATTACTTAGTATTTCGTTTGACCCGTTCGGGGATCATATCCGTGACCTCCTCGCCTAAGGCGGACGTTCTACCACTACACCCATTGAATTATATTTCAATTCGCCCGGAACTGGTAAAACGACCACCTACATAGTGTATGTAAATTGTCAGCTACATAGACTTAGTCCTCTCCCAAATTCATACGCTTTCTGACACCTTTGCTGCAGACGACTTTCTCAATATTGAAAAAACAAAATGATAACAGGCTCATAATGTGCAACTCTCCATATTGCTTCAATGCTGTCAAGTCTATTTCAAAGAATAATAGTTTCATTTAAAGAGATTTCTTTCTAGTTTTGCCTTAATATGTTCGAAGATGTCTTCTGCAGATTTATGGTATGTATGACAGGAGTAGGATAATGCATCTGTTTGATTTTAGAGTAGTTTCTTTCCGTTAACGAGAGAGGGAGAAAATCAAAAAAAAAGTAACTCGAGTCCTGAACTATCCGATTGTCTCGTCGACTCGATCAATAACATAACAACAAACGCTGGTTGGTTGTTATTCCGTGTCAAATCGCGCGTGCCTGCCTTAAATAATTCAATATCATGAATATTCAGGAGGTAGCATCTCCGATTGGCTGATCGTGTTTAAGCTTTATGGTTCATGTCGCTACGGTTTCTTTAAGACTATATTTCGCGATGAAATAGTAACATTAAAATGGAAACATTGCTTAGACAACAAATGATGCAAACGAACGCTCTGTACCAACAATATCAAGGGTAAGTATATACATATATTTATACCTTTATTTTCTACCAATTCTTGCTCGCTATTTCTTATTTTAGAGACAATACAAGCTCTATTGTATCTTTGAATACTATTAACAAACATTTGCAGTTTCTAAACATTAATAGATTGTAAACATTAATTGATAATCGAATATTATGCAAGTCAGTTTGACTGTTATATAGACAAATTCCGTTGATTAACTACCATGTAGATAGACGCTTGGTTCAACACTGTTCTCCTGAAGAAACACAATATGGGACCGTTTCATAATTACATTTTTCTTTAAATTATTTGATAATATTTTATTATTTTCAATTTAGAGTGGACCTTTTTTGTATAAAAACATTAAGCGGAAGAAATCACAAGAGGTGCGACAATAAATCGTCATTTAAACGCAACCTTAACAATTGAATGTACTAATAAACAATGATTTTCAAAGAAAATGATTAACGCAATGTCATTTGCCAGAGAAATTTAATAAGAGATTGGGTTTTATGTCCATAACTATGTGAAGCAGAAGAAAATAGGGAAAACTAATTTCGGTTCAAAACTTATGACAATAGTGTTTTTTCAATAAAAACATCTAGCTATTCAATCATAAAGTTCGGAAGTGGGATTTCTTTTTAAATTATCTAAATGGTTTAGGCAATGAATGTTAAATTAACAGATTTTGAGAGTCGTTATGTGAAACAATACGATCATAAATATTTTACAAGATTCCATTTTGTAATATAATAATCCAGAGCTCTAGATTTGACGCATTGTCTTTGATACGATCGACTTGCTATGCTAATAGATTTGTTTAAATTACCTTTACAACTACATAGGTCTAGATAGGGAGAGGTATTCAGCTCTTTTATCCCAAACGGTATCTCTTTTTATGAAAGAAAACCCTATGCTGTGGGTACTCAAAAGAATCGTCTCACTGAGACGATTCTTTTGAGTGCCCACAACATAGGGCTAGATAGTAAAATAAGGATTTTAGAACATGCAAAACGCCCCTTATCTAGAGCTCTGAAACTAACAACCGAATTACGACTACTTCGTAAAAGTAAATATGATCACTGTCCTGGCTAACCGGTCATATGTAGACGTATGTTTAAGCATCTGTCAGAGAATAAATGCTGAAATCAGTGTGGCTTAAGGATAACTCGTAATAGAGTTGTTATCTTTGCTTTCAACATTTTTTCAATAATTATACTTTATTTAAAATAGATATAACGTATTTTGCCTCGATACTTTTTTTAAATCGCCTGCAGTTGTTTTGTTGTGAGTTGGGAATGATTTATGGTTAACGAATTTGGTTTAAATAAAATTCAGAACGAGTTTATATGAGTAAGAAATTAAAAGAAAACCACCCTCAATTAAAACCATGAGTATTAGATGGAATGTTTAAGCGTTGTCAATATCATTTGATTTAAAAAATCCATGTATGTGTTGTATTTTATTCAGTTATGATAAGCGATTGCACCAATACATCGGAATAATCTTAAACTGAGGATCATATTTATCACCAATTATAATGCAGATTTTAAATGATACACACAATGTCTTACTTTTTGTCATATTATTTTATTTATGATTTTCCGATGTTTTTTTGTTATATGAGCCGTCTCGCGAGAAAACCAACACTATGACATCTGCGTAATATGTCGACCAGATCAGCATGCGCTGTCGGCACAGACTGATCCGGGCCGACACGTTCCGTCTCAGGTGGATAGAGGCGAAACGTGTCTGACCTGGTTAGCATGCGCGGCATGCTTAGGCCGATCAGGTCCATAATGTTGGTTTACTTGCGAGACGGCTCATCTGTTTGTTTGTCTAGTTCTTATGAAGTCAGTGGTCAGTGGTCAGTGGTCACAGTAATGTGGCATTAGATGCATCTGCTGGTACGTGCGCTCATCGCTGTAAATACATTGAAATATAACGTGTTTTCTGTACAGGCATATTCACACACTAATACATGTAGACTCTTTAGCATACACCAACGAATCAGATTGATCAAATACTTGCGACAACTATGAAGCCAAGTTTGCAAATAAAGTTCAATGTTGCATTACTAGATTAAATTTGTTTCATAGGATTATTAGGGTTTTGTGTAAGGAGATCTTAAGATTTATTAGACTTCTGGATAAAATGCCAAATCACAACTCGGGCACCGATCAGGCCTTAATTTATAGGTACAGGACGTTATGTATGTCGCTTCATATCTGCACATATTAAATTGACCCTGCTTGTATTCAGCATGGGATATTTGAATTAATGCAGGGTACAAGATATGTCCATTATGTATTTCCAACCTGTAAACGCATTGTTAACACATTGGCAGCAAACGACTTTTGAAAACATTTTGTAAAAAGGAGAAATTGCTCATGATGAGCAATTTCTCTTTTCGCCACAATTTTTTCAAACATAAAAATTAATAATTATATTTTCATTTGTAGAGAGTTTTCGTCTTTTGCATAGACATCGTAGAAGTCGTCTGCTGCAGATTCGTTGTATGTGTGAAAGGGTCATGCACTCTTACACAAACCACCCCGACTTACCGAAAACCACAAACATGTATTCCCAGATACTTAAAAAGATATAATAACGGCTATGGTTGATTACACACGAAAAATATACTATATTGCTGGTCTCTAAATTAACCCTTTCCAATATGTAAACCGTATGTTGACGTATTTACTGCAGACATCATCGGAAACTACTCCAGCAAAGGAGAAGTTGCTTATAAGGAACAATTCCTCCCTTTACAACATTTTTTAGAAATCTATTGAATTAATAAAATTTACACTTCTAAAGATTTGCCATATTCTAGTCTAGATGTTTTCAAAGTCGTCTGCTGCAGTTGTTGTGTACTGATGTGGAAAAGGGTCATCCTGTCAACATAACCTCTGTCACTTAAACCTTTATATGATCCGAACATCTAAATGTATCTATAACTCGGCATTATTAACCTGATCCGAACATCTAAATGTATCTATAACTCGACAATATTAACCTGATCCGAACATCTAAATGTATATATAACTCGGCAATATTAACCTGATCCGAACATCTAAATGTATCTATAACTCGGCAATATTAACCTGATCCGAACATCTAAATGTATCTATAACTCGGCACTATTAATCTGATCCGAACATCTAAATGTATCTATAACTCGACAATATTAACCTGATCCGAACATCTAAATGTATCTATAACTCGGCACTATTAACCTGATCCGAACATCTAAATGTATCTATAACTCGACAATATTAACCTGATCCGAACATCTAAATGCATCTATAACTCGACAATATTAACCTGATCCGAACATCTAAATGTATCTATAACTCGACACTATTAACCTGATCCGAAAATCTAAATGTATCTATAACTCGGCACTATTAACCTGATCCGAACATCTAAATGTATTATCTATAACTCGACAATATTAACCTGACCCGAACATCTAAATGTATATATAACTCGACAATATTAACCTGATCCTGAACTTAATACAAACAAGTTTTATTAGCATTAGATGCATAATTTGTGATGTTTTTTTTTATATTTTGTTTGATGGTTAAACAACACGTAGTACATGCGAGTGATTCAAATTTGATTAAAAGACATACATACCTGTATATATATGAGCCGTTCCACGAGAAAACCAAAATTATGAACTCTGCGTAAAGTATCGACCCGGATCAGCCTAAGCATGCCGCGCAGGCTAGTCCGGACAGACACTTTTCGCCTGCTGTGAATTTTCTCTTTTAGTAATCATTACTCTATACCTCTATCTCCCTAAGACGATATATGTCGGCCCGGATCTCATAATGTTGGTTTTCTCGTGGAACGGGCTCATGTGAATAGTTTATAGCCAGGGCAGCAGTCGTATTCGAGCCGTCTGACCAGGCTCATAGATACTCGGGACTCCACAACATATTGATCCAGATTGATATATCGGCTCCTCATAATACAAAGCGTGACATCTCCATCTTAACCAGTGTTTATTTTCTTACAACCATTGTTCCATTTATCACTTATTCTAAGTTCTTTACCGTTTACCACATATATACGACACATCTGCTGCAGACGCCTTTGAAACCATCTTGGAAATATGTGGAAAATCTCTATAAAGAAAAGCTGTATCATTGACAATGGTTGAAAACATTGTGGTAAAGGGAGAAATTATGAGCAATTTCTCCTTTTGTATAAAAGTTTTAAAAAGTCGTCTGCTGCAGAGCCGTCAAAATGCGTATGTATATGGGAAAGGTTAGGGTATGAATGCGTGAGAACAGTATAGATCCATATAAGAGTTCAAGTATGTGCATTCTAATCATGTTTTACGATGTTCGTTATATGAGCCGTCCGCGTGAAAACCAACATCTAGGTCGACACTTTACGCAGAGTCCACACTGTTGGTTTCCTCGCGGGACGGCTCATATTTTGTTTAAATCGCGTACAACTCTACGTTGGTTTTTGGTTACACATATATGTATATACATTCGAAATTCATTTGTGAATTGTTTGGTTATTCCGTATCCTTATTAAATCACATACAAAAAATGAAGAAACAATAAAACATCAGTTTATTACAATATTGTTCACAGATTGATTTACGAGTGAGAGATACCCACAAACATATATGCTATGATAATGTATAAACTATGTCAAAGTCAATACACATTATCATATAAAATAGTATTAACCTAACCCTTTTCCAAATATGGACGCTTTCTGACGCCATTGCAGATGAAGACTATTGAAATCAATGTGACAAAAGGAGGAATGGCTCGAAACGAACCATTTCTCCTTTTGCCGCAGTGTTTCCAAATCAATCCAATGGTGTTACTTTCATTCATAGCTCTAGATTTTCTTCATTTTTGACAATATGTTTTCAAAGTTATCTGCTACATATTGGTTGTATATGGGAAAATGTTTATCTCCGTTATCACGTGTTGATGGTATATACGCATACAACGTAGGTTATGGGTTTAACTTTCAATTGTGTTATCTGCGAAACAATTTGATAGGATTAGATGTCCTTCATCCCCTCGCTTTCCCCCTCAGTCTCTATTCACAGGTTATCATATGGTTCCTTTTTACAAATCTTTCCTTTCTTTCTCAACACGAAGATGGTCAAACCTACAGCTAAAGCAATAACCAGTATTCTGTGGAATGATAAACAATATATTAATGTTTTACTGATCAATACGTTATAAAAACGTACAGTGAAATCGCGCAAACCCGAAGTTGAAAGGGACTTATATATCAGGTCGATTTATGGTCCTCTGTTAAAGTGATATTTCGATTGATGATACATTGATGCATGCTCAATTCATTCACGATCAATTCATCTATGATCAATTCAATATGATCAATTCTTGTATGATCAATTCAATATTAGCAGTTCAATGTGATCAATAAATTTATGATAAATTCATTCACGATCAATCCATTCACAATAAATTCATTTATGATCAATCCATTTACGATCAATTCATTCACGATCAATCCATTCAGGATAAATCCATTTACGATCAATTCATGTATGATCAATTCATTCATGATCAATTCATTCACGATCAATCCATTCACAATAAATCCATTGATGATCAATCCATTTAAGATCAATTCATTCACGATCAATTCATTTACGATCAATTCATTTATGATCAATTCATTCACGATCAATTCATTTATGATACATTCAATATGAGCAGTTCAATGTGATCAATACATTTATGATCAATTATTTTATGATCAATTAATATTTGATCAATTCATTCATGATCAATTAATTTATATATGATCTATTATTTTATGATCAATTCAATGTGATCAATTAATTTATTATCAATTATTTTATGATCAATTAATGTATGATCAATTAATGTGTGCTTTCACAGCTTCGTAATGCAACTATACCACAATGTTTATTACAAAGCAAGCCACTGATAACAATAAATATATATACGTTTCAATTGGCGATACATAACTGAAAACCTATCATGTTTCAAAAATAAAATATTTTGTTCTCAAATAATATATTGTATACGTTTTCACTGATTTTCTTTCACTGAAATGTATTTTTTACGGAAAACAATTAAAGATTAGTACGCAGAACGTTTCATTTCAAAACTTATTTGTGCCTTTCGTAGGATCGCCACAAAACTTTTTATTTCCTTTATTTCTTCGACATTATTCATTAAAGACAACATTTGATTGGTTTATAATTTAGATCATTTGTTTAACATCTAGGTCAAAACCGAGGTTATACGTCTATCGCCGAAAAGGCATTTGATCAGGAAAATAGCACACGAGCAGCATTCAAAGGTTAAATCTGTTCCAGGACATGCTTCGACCTAAACGACATATGCGAATATGTTCGAATAACCGCGAGTGCACTATACATATATACATCTACGTTATGTTTATAAACAGACTGATAAGACTTGTTGTTGAAAAATGTTTCGAACTTAATAAAGTGTTGATTGCTAATTGCCTCTGAAGAATGTTGTAGGAGACATTGACCCGATCTATAGCATAAACAATACATACGTTAATGAACTTTGGAAACACATCTAGTCAAAACTATTGAATTTCTTTAAAAAAAAAATGATAGTATAATGGGTAAATCCGCAAATAGATTTATTAACAGTGTATCCATAATATAAATTTCTCATACTGTTTTCAAACGTTCACCGATGCAGATGGGTCAAAATGTTCCAATATGACCGTCCCGCAAAACCAACCTTATGGCCTCTGCGTAACGTATCGATCCGGATCAGCCTGTAGGTGAACTGGCCGCCGTGACATGACTGACAACTTATTGAAGCCACACTCAATACATTTAAACTCCTGATTGACAAAACATAACAAAACACTCTGTACTTACATAACAACACACTCTGTACTTACATAACAAAACACTCTGTACTTACATAACAAAACACTCTGTACTTACATAACAAAACACTCTGTACTTACATAACAAAACACTCTG
>JAUELF010249678.1:0-11970 GCA_031471495.1 Clinocardium nuttallii | reverse complement strand
AAAAGGAGAAATTGCACGTTTTGTGCAATTTCTTCTTTTGTCACTATGTTTTCAAAAAGCCGTTTGCTGCAGAGGCGCCAGAAAGCGTCTATATGAGGGAAAGGGTTAACATCCCGATCCACATGTAATTTGTTATAATAGGAACACTTACTTTCACTAGCTCCGGCAGATAGGTAGTGTGATGCCAGAGCAACAAAAGATGAGAAGAAAGGTTCATATGTGTCTTCATGTTTGAGAATATCCCTTTCACTGAAAAATGAATCATTAGGTCAAAAATTGCAATCTAACCTGTATTATATTGCAATTGTTCTTTTACTAACATTTTCCTCAATAAGATCTATTAACACACATCAGCTTTGAAAATATATTCAGTTTAAAAATGTATTATTTTTAATAATAGAAATTCAAAGCTGCAAACATTTATACACAATTAGGAAACGAAAATTGCTCTAAATAAGCAATTTCACCTTTAGATACAAACATGGTTTCCAAGGGTTAGAAGCTGCAATGGCTTAACGCTTTCCCACATACAACAGATGACTTTGAACATATTTTGTCAAAAAATTGAAAATCTCTATAATTTAAATGATAACCTATGACTAAAAGCGGAAAACATTGTGGCAAATGTAGAAATTGCTTGTTGAGCAATTTCTTCTTTTGTCACTATGTTTTCAAAGAGCTGTCTGCAGCAGAGGCATCAGAAAGCATCTTTTTGAGCAGGGTTCGAAATTAGCAGTAAAAAGTAGCAAATTTGCTACTTAAAATGGGAACTTGCTACCTGCACAAAAGTCTGTAGCAAAAACTTGCTACTTGAAAAAGCCAGGCCCAGTTTCATTTCCTTGATGTATCTGTTCCTATCTGTGCGTAATCAAGTTAAATAACTGATAAAGATACTCTTTATCAATTTGTTCAAACAAACAAAATGTCAAGGTGATTGGTTTACACATAAGATTACACCAGACAATAAGAACTCTACAAACGTTTAAGTGGATTCACGTTTATTATCAATTTTAAACAAGTAATCTCAAGTCATATTTAAAGATAAAATAAACTAAAGGTAAAAGCTTGCTTATGTTATTGTTTATCTTGCTAATGCTACCTGAAAGATGAATTTGCTTCCAACTTTCAAAGCAGGTAGCAAGTACTTGCTTGTTCCAGCCAACAATGTTAACCTAGGGTTAAAATACCACCTGTAAAACTTTTGAGATTTTACACCATAATTCATATGAAAAGTCTTTAGAAAGCATTCATCAGAAATTGCTAATCATTTACCATACAAGCTTACAAGGGTAGCTGACATATAGATTAGAATCAGAGTGATTAATGGTTCCTATCTAGTAACTTCAAAAATAAAAAATCTGGAGTCTGAGTCTAAAATATAGACAGAGATTGATCAATGTAAGTTATTATTTGTTGAGGATTTAAAAGTCCATGCTTTTATTGGTTTCTTCTTCTGATCAGCTTTGACCAGGTCCTTGGACCTTCTATTTCTAATAAACAAAATGTCTATATAATTGATACGACAAACCTGCAGCGGACAATTTTGAAAACATCTCCATAAATGAGAGTTTAATTATTAAATAAAGTTCCCCTTTTGTTTAAATTCAAAAGTCATCTGCTGCCGATTAAAAGAAGTGCACAGTTGTTTTTTATATCTGAAACATGTTCGTTTTTAACTTTTAAACAATTTTCACAAGATACATATAAGCAATGTTCGAAATTGGCAGTGGTCCCTAGCCAGTGACTTTTGGTTCAGATCAGTGAAACATTTTCTTTGGCCAGTATAATTTTACATGTCATATAATATGTTAATTTCAATGACTGTATAAGGGTAGGGGACATTAATACCGCCTTGTTATAAACTCTATCCAATATAGTAGGTGGAAAGGCCTGGAAGGTATCATTATAAAGGCACACTTGACTTTTATTGCCTTGCTATAGAGTTTGCATTTGTAGTAAGTCCAGGTTTCTGTGCTCGGAATGTGATTTTATAGTTTGACTGTTCGCATACTACTTTATCAACCTCAGTTTCCTTAATGTTTCCAACCCCAGTGTTCGACACCAATTATCTGTTTTTAACCAACATTGATCATTTTATTAACTTTTAATTTGAAGCTTTAAATATATCAGTTATTTGTCTCTTAACTTGAAATCATCTATGATGATTTCCAATTCCTGCGTCATTCAACTCTTTGTATAAATGCATACAGATTCTTAAAAGTGAACCCAGTGTACATTCTGATTTCTTGCATATAATTACGAAAGTGAAAGTCAATTTCCAGAAAACCCTACCAGATAAACCAAACGAAGTCTGTGTTTATTAAATTAGTTCAAACCATTTAGACAAGTACTTGCTATTTATCATCTGTTATTTATATTATAACTGATGTCTTAAAATATGCAGCTCACATCTTTACCACTTTAATAAATCGAAAATCAAATTCAAATCAGCAAAATATTTGAATTGTCCACCAATTTACATCCATCCAACACATTGTTAAATTGACTCTAGAGACAATTTAGGTAAATCAAATTTAACGCTTCAATTTAGGGCGCAACCAAAACGCTTTTTCTGGGAATCTTGCTGTGCCAATGGCGCAAAAACGCATCCTTGGCAGATCTCTTCACTTTCTGTTTCATTTGAAATCAAAATAATTAAGACTATCGGTTGCTTGTTTTATCATCTGACATTTATTGGGCAACCTTACATATGTAGGATAATAAAAAATCAGCTATGCAATGTCTTTCTAAGCAAGAATTTTTCATTTGAAGATATTTTCAATTGAAATGATTATTTTGAAGATATTTTCAATTGAAATGATTATTTTGAAATGTAAAATCAGACAATTGTAAAACCTGTATATTTAAATTGTTGTGACAATCTATTCATATGTGTTGACATGAATGCCATCTCGGATTTTGTTTATGAATTATTATATAAACGAATTGAAACAGAAGACAAACTCTTCAATCTAAGAAAGGAACAATATACCCCACCCACAATGACAAACAGTGTCAAAATTGGCCTTTGATATTTGGAAATGTAAACACATTTTGGTTAAAGAAACCAATTAATTAATAGAATAATCACCTTGCAACGATTGCATTGCTGAATTCTGACAAGACACTTTTGTCCAGAGACGAATATGAAGCTGACAACAAAGGTTTTATATTGACCGTCCAGGAAATTCCCGGACTAGTCGCCATGTTTATTGAATTTACGGAAATCACCAATCGGCAAATGTCGGTTAAGTTCGTAAACTAGTGTTTCCGTAATATTAATTAACCGACTGTGATTCTTTCGTATGAGATGTAGATCTAATCAGTTGACTTGTTCAAATTCATCTAAATTCTAATCAGTGACTTACATAATACTTTATAAAGTTGTTTAATCATTGCAGAAAAAATGTGAATTTTGTTGTCGTTGATTTTGTTAAGGATGTGTTCAATATCTATCTATATTTTCAGCATTTTGATTGGTTTAGAGAAGGGAAATCCCATGACGAGCTAAAATTAGAAACACACATGGCTGCCACCGCTGGTTTGTTGACAGGCAGGGTTGCACTGATTACAGGTATTAGTAATAACATCTTCTTTGTTTAAATTAATAAGGTCATTGAAACAAGGAATGTTGTGTGTTGAAAAATTTGTCACTGAATTATCTTGTTTAAAGGATCTATTCTTAGAGTGTTGACAAAATGAACATAGATAAACTATCAGTCTTCACTCTAATTATTGACCTTCTAACTACTTCCTACAAAAAAGCTGCAGCAGATGACTTTGAAATGATTTAGTAAATAAATGGAAAATGGACATTTCCTGTAAATGAAATAGTAGAACTAGATCTATTAAATAAAGTTTTTTAAAAAAAATGGGATAAAAAGGAGAAATTGCTCTTGTTGAGTAATTTCTCCTTTTGTCACAATGTTATAATTATTAAATATAATAATACTGATCATAATGATAAGCCGAGCTCTAAGTTAATGTGGCATTTATCATGTTCTAAAACCTTGATTTGATACTCTAACCCTATGTTGTGGGTACTTAACCCTTTCCTTCATATAGAAGCTTTCAGACGCCTCTGTATTGAGACTAGACGCCTCTGCAACAGACAGCTTTTTGAAAACATAGTGACAAAAGGAGAAATTAAGCCTAACTACTACCTACAAAATAACTGCAGCAGATGACTTTATTTAGTTGAAAAAATTGAAAATGGACACATTTCCTGTAAATGAAAGAACAGTTAGAGCTATTTAATTTAAATAGAGTTGAACAAAATTGGGATTAAAAGGAGAAATTGCTCTTGTTAGGTAATTTCTCCTTTTGTCACAATGTTATAATTAATATTATAATACTGATCATAATGATAAGCAGAGCTCTAGATAATGTGGCATTTAACATGTTCTACAACCTTGATTTGACACTCAAACCCTATATGTTGTGGGTACTTAAACGAATCTTTTCAGTGAGACAGTTCTTTTGAGGACCCTCAACTGACAGCATAGGATTTGATTGAGTGATAAGAGAGATATTGTGGGGGAAAGACCAGTTTACTCCCCCTTACTTCTCTGAGTAATGATGATGATGATGAGTGATGATGATGATGATGATGATGATAATAATAACAGAAACAATACCAATACTAGAAATGGTTAATGAGTGTCTGAAACGCTAAGTTGTTTCCATTTAAAACATAGTCCAAAAATACTCTAGGTGCTGGCAGTGGAATTGGACGTGCCATATGTCAGGTGTTTGCTCGTGAAGGTGCTGCCTTAGCAGCTGTCGATTTGAACCTTAATGCTGTCAACAAAACATTGGATTCAGTGCCTAAAGGTAAATACTAATTCATCTTTTTCAATGGAGGCAAAGTCCAATATAATTCTATTATAACTGAATGATGCACTAAATTGTGGTACTCAAAAAAGTCCATTTATGGTTACAGACAGTTTAAAAAACACTAATGTTCAGCTCAACAAAGTTGCTATAAAGCCAGTGCATTCTTCAGCTTTCAATGTATAAGTGTTGCATTGAACAAATTTGCACCAGTGATGCTTGTTACAGGCGTTATCCTGTATCACTTGAGCCTAAGGGATTACTTTCAACTGCAGCATATAACAGGAAACTGATTCTCAATCATGTACCAATATTCTTGGTATACTCATGAAACTGATTCACAATATATTTTCCACTATTCTTGATATATTTATGAAACTGATTCACAATATGACATACCACTATTCTTGGTTTATCAATGAAATGTATTTTCTGATTTATCACATGACACTGCTTGTGTTCAATCTAATACCCATTATGTATTTCTTTATATGTCACATGTGTAATATAACATGACCAAATCACTTTTTTTTGTATTCATCCGCGCATTTTTCAAAAATGTCTCAGAACGTTTATCCTATAAACAAAACAATCGCGAAAGATAGACGAGGTAAAGGGAAGAGGATCGCTCATGAAATATAACTGTGTGTGATAAGTTAACAGTTTATTAAGTGTTTCATGTCGGGACTATTTTCTGACCGCGAAAACCCGAATTGCTTATTGTGTTTCATCATGTGATAAATCTGACTTTTTTGTTATTTCATAAAGTTTTAATAAACTCCTCCAAGAAATATGTTTTAAAGCTCCCAAGGTCCCGAAGGCTAGCTTCATTACAATTTTCTTGAATTCGTGTATTAAAAGGTTATATGAAATGGAAACTCGTATATATAGTTGCGTAGTTAAAACATATAAATCGAGCACACACAGCTAAGTGTAGTGATTTACACTTATCGACTAGCAAACGTAATTGAAATGTTATTAAATTCATCAATTATTCAAAATAGAACAGAAACTAAATCGACCATTGAAAGAACGTACATTTTATTCCAAAGGATACATGTAGATAGTTCCCGAATCGATCTATTGAACATGTTTAGTATTCTGTTAACACATTCATATGCTTATTCTCGACATATCAAACGTAAATTAATTTAAAAAATATCTTGGTAAGAGAAAGTTGAGCTCCTAGGCACACACTGGGACACACACATTATATTTTCCACCATGAGCCGTGGTTTCTTTTTCAATTACATTTCAAAACAATTAATGTTACTGCAGGACGGCAAGGTGGTTTAACACTCCAATTACACGTAATTGACGAGAACCTCAAATGTTTGCCTTATTTGTTTAAGTATAGTGAATTTAAATAGACAGATAATTTGATATTGATTCATGCAAAAAAGGTTAAAACCTCAGCACTTCTAAAACAGGTGTAAAACGGTCAATCAGAAAGAAAGAAAGATAAATAGAAAGAAAGAAAAGAAGAAAGAAAACATGTCTATGTAATTCAACTTACTATTTACCGATCGTTCATATATCCAACATCATTCACTGTCCACTATTATCACTATTACATTATATGTTATGCATGCATTAAATCCTTCGAGCACACTAATGTTGAATCCTAACCTAAATATATGTATATTTGTTTTAATTGAAGTCAGAGCATCTATATGTTATTCAACTGACTATAACCTGAGTTCAATATCCAATATTAGATTTAAAATATATTATTAAAGCATACATATCCCCTTCGGAGCACAGTAATTTTGCATGCTAAAATGAATATTTGTTAACTTGATTAAAGTTACACCATCTTATTCAACTAACTATTAACTGAATTCAATACCCAATTATCAATTTAAAGCATATATGTTTTAAGCAAACAAATACAATTCAAACCACACTAATTTCGCATCCTAGAATGAACAATGTCTATCCAAAAATAGCACTAAACGTCAATGCCCCTACTATTTAAGCCTCCGCCTCTTATCATTCCTTTATTAATCCATTATGAGAGAGCCGGGTGACAAATTTACCTTAATAAATATAACCCCCGGTCGTAGGTGTAACAGTAACCACCTTTCTATATTGGAATGCATTACCTCTTACGGCATATATATACGCTTTCTGACGCCTTTGCAGAATGCGATTTTTGAAAACATTGTGACAAAAGGAGAAATTGAACACAATAGTTTTAACTACATATTTTTTTTTTAATATTTTAAGAGTCGTCCGCTGCTGATTGGCTGTATGTGGGAATTGGTTAACCCAAATGCCTTTAGGCCTTCTTAACCCTTTCCCACATTAAACAAATCCACAGTAAAATATTTTCACAACATTTCGCATTACGCAACATTATGAAAACTATGTATAAGCTTTGGGTAAGTTAAAAAAATTGAAAATTTGAAAAAATATTGAAATGTGTTTTATCCTTTCCCACACATAAAATACATCAGCATGATATAATTTTGAAAACATTTACGCATACTTTAGGACAATCTATATAATTAAAAGTTTAATTGAAAACATTGTTAGGCGTAATCCCTCGATTTAACGAACGAACGATTTCTAAATTTCCCTTATTGTTTTAGTTGTAGTCGGCTGAAAGAGGGTGACTGAAGTATTTCATTTAAGGGGGACTGACCTCTACGCTTCGAAGTATGAGACATTATTAAATTCACATTTAAAACTGACTTCAATGACGCCGAACTAACCTAGGCATTGAAAAAACAAATTCGGGGTTGTGCATGAAGTCTTTCTCCTTCAGCAATGTCTTCTACTCTGCCATTGTTCAAACATTTACAGAATGTAATAATAATATTGACCCTAATGACCACACGTCCTACATGTATACATTGTTCAAATCCATGTCTCTATTTGCATTGTTTTGCTATAAGCAACACTGTTTGTTTAACGCAATAAAATGTTTACATAGGATTGTATAGTCTTTCTTGTGTATGCTTTTCTTTTATTCATAAATGTTGATACTGCAATAAGCTATCAATATGATAACATATTTCAGACTTAAACTGCTGTATGTAGTACCAACTCTTATGTTTTATTCTGCCATTAACCAAGAAACAGATAATAATGTGATAATGGTGCATATGTAGAGATACGAACTAAGAGTGTTTTTATAGTCTCGCGAAGTATTACGAGACTACGTTGATATGAGCCGTCTCGCGAGAAAACCAACAGTGTGGACTCTGCGTAAAATGTCGACCCGGATAAGCCTAAGCATGCCGCGCAGGCTAACCCGGACAGACACATTTCGCCTACTGTGGATTTTCTGTTTCAGGAATCATTACTCTTTACTTCTATCCCCCCTGAGACGGAATGCATCGGCCCGGATCTGTCTGCGCGGATAGCGCAGGCTGATCTGGTCGATACATTACGCAGATGCCATAATGTTGGTTTTCTCGCGGGATTGATTGATTGATTGGGGTTTAACGCCGTTTTCAACAATTTCTCAGTCATATAACGGCGGCCAGTTCACCTACTCATCTGTTTCCTGGTTTCCTCACACCAGTACAACACACAACATTCTTTCCAAGCAACTGGCTGCTTTTCCACATAGACTAAGCCCATTGGTGAAAGACAAATGACGCATGTCGCATTGACTTTTGTCAAATGTCGGCCGAGCCGGGATTCGAACTCACGACCCCTGGATTGACAGCCCTCGTCGCTACCGACTGAGCTAATGGGGCTCGGCTTTCTCGCGGGAAGGCTCATATCAGTTAGAGGAGTCTGGTACCGTAAAGGGTATAGAACAAGTTAACGACAGTTGTTCCGTAATCTATCATAATGATCAACAAGGGGCCCCTTTCGATGGCGAAAAAAGATAAACCCAGTTACAAAGTAAAATGACCGTTGCACGAGTGCGCCGGGCGACGTGTGCCATCCGCCCATTAATCTTCATAAGTTGTTGACACTGACGCGATTATCTTCCCTCTCAAATCAACCATACACGATTCAATTTTCTCTTTTTTTTTATCATTTTTCACCCATAGCCTAACATGCAGTTTTAGACACTTCCTTTATTTAAGACATTCAAAAAGAAGTGATTTAAATTCATGAAAAGTCAGTTGAATTAAAAATAAATTAAAAAAGCGCCATTTTCATGTGTTAAAGGAGATCTTAATGGCGACTGAACCATTAACAATAAGTGAAGAGACTACAAGTAAGCAGTTAAAAGTTCGAAATGATTTAACACTTTAAGATATACTTGTAACTTTCCAAAAGACAAAGACATATCGAAGATCGTCAAAGTAAGTATTACTCCTAACTCGATATGATGTTTTTAATGTACTATTTTTAGAAACCATCTGAGGACAAACGTGTGACAAGCGGCATATAATAAGCGTAATAAGCAAATTTCTTTTCCCACATTATCTTCAAAAGTCGCTGCATACGTGAAAGGGTTACGTTCAAGAATATAACCGATAATTCGTGACACATAATACTCGATACAAATTGTAGTTGTATTATTTTGTAACGACCATCTTTGGGAGAAAAGGATGACTATAGATACGATCGAGATATTAAATTGTAACATCATTTTCAATTAAGATCGTATCTGCCCCTATACGGTTAATTCGTGTCAGATATACGCTTATTTAACATTATCGATCTGAGTTAATGATGGTTATCGTTAATAAGTCTGTCTGAATAAACGGGTGCGATAACCGAGAAAGAGATGTTACTTTATCAATCTGAATTAATGATGCCCATCGCCACCTGTAACAGACGACAGTTGACACCTTCTGTAGAAGGCATATTTAAGATAACATTATGATAAAAGGAGAATTGGACAAAACGAGCAATTTCTCATTGCCCCCTAAAATTGTTCATTTGTGTATCAAAATCAACCATTTTTATCTAATATAATAAGAAATTCAGTTTTATTACGAAAACGGTTCTAAAGAAATAATATTTGAGCCGTCTTGCTAGAAAACCAACATTGTGGACTCTGCGTTAAGTATCAACCCGGATCAGCCTAAGCATGCATTGCAGGCTTACCTGGATAGATGCTTTCGCCGCCTGTGGATTTTCTGTTTAAAGATCATTACTCTATACCTCTATCCCCAAGACATTGAATATGTCGATCCGGATCAGTCTGCGCGGACAGATGCAAACATGTTGGTTTTCTCGCGCGACGGCTCATATCCTTATCAAAACACTCAATAATTGTTCAAATCCAAGAAAATTGCGTTAAGGTTGGTTTTGGCAAAGAAAATACTTCCTATGTTATTTAAAATCCTAATCAAGGGTTTCAGAAACGTGTTGTAGCCACGAAAACACCCGGCCAAGGGTTCCAGAAACGTGTTGTAGCCACGAAAACACCCGGACAAGGGTTATACCATATCATATTCTTATTCCCATCGGCATTTACCCTTGCCCAATCCAATAAATATGCAGCCGACGACTTTTTCGATCGAAAATGTTTATAGATAAAAGTGAAAATAGTTAAAATATTGCAGAAAATAGAGTAATTGCTCATCGTATTCTTTTTTTCCTTTTGCAATAATGTTTTCAAAATATGTCTGCTAACGGTGGGTTACAATATGCTACATATGGGAAAGGGCTAATACCAGCCCAGTACCTGTTTAGCTTGCTTCATTAACGAATAGATCAAAATTGTGTCAAAACACAGCTTGTTAATTAAGATAAAAGGGCATATTGGATTACAAGGTTAAGTCTAATATTATCATTTTCATTTACATTTTGTTCACACGGTATTTCTTTTTGCCACAATGTTTTCCAAATGCGTCTGCTACTGGTGGGTTAAAATGGGTTGCATATGGGAAAGGGCTAATAGCACGCCATTGTCCGTTTAGCTTGCTTCACTAAACGAATTGTTAACAATTGCGTCAAAACACAGCTTAATTGAGAGACAATAGTGCATATTGGATTACACGATTAAGTCTAATATTATCATTTTCATTAACAATTTGGTCACACGGTATTTCTTCGCATTTATTTTAGCAGTGTATCTAAATATTCTGGCTCCTCAGTAAACAATGAAGATTTTGGTTACCCTGTATTCAATTACAAATAGTGTGTTAGTTAATTTATCCGTATCGGTGGTGAAGTGGAAGAGCGCCCGTCTCGATTCCGGGGGGTCACGGGTTTGATCCCCGGCCGAGTCATACCAACTACATTATAAATGGCAGTAATGGTTGCCCGCCTTTACGCTCAGGGTTATTGGGTAATAAGCAATACGACCGACTGGTTGGTTGGAGGACAAATTGACCAGTAATAGTGGTAACTTACTCACGTAATGCAGCGATATTACTGTAATATTGTTGAACATGGCGTAAAAACCCCAAAGTAATCAATCAATCAATTACAATCAAATTTCCAAAAGGCTGGTTTTCGTATGGCGCGTCCCTAATGATCATAGTACTCAAATCACGCAATTATTTCAATGGCATGCTACCGTCTGTAACTTGAAACAACTGTTTTGATATCCCACAATAACTTGTCGATTATAGGCTAGTATGATAATTCTAATTATGATTGATGATTGTAACAGTGTCCTTCAATGATCGGCCGGTATTTTACCGCCTTAAAATATACATATTCCGCTTCCCATTCTTTTTAACCCTAACTTCCCTAATCCTCTTCCCATTCTATTTAACCCTAACTTCCCTAATCCTCTTCTTAATAAAACAAAAGTATAATCGAGCATTCGATCCATTTTATCTCGACATTTCTGTCGATTATCTTAACAACATGATAAGAATCGCTTTTGAAAATTAAAATATTAATCTTCACTTTGTGATTATACGTCTAGACCAATACCAACATGTATCTCGATGTCTCTCCGTTGAGGGCATTTGAAAAAAAAAGAAAGCACTGAAAGTATTGATGGGACGGTTGTGTTGGTCTTTGTAAATTAAGGTCAGACAGGCGGTTACATGCACAGGTACCCGGCACGGAGCTTTTCCCCCAATACCGTATGATATACACACTCGTGCTATAAATAGAAAACGTTGTAAATACATAATATAGTAAAGGTATATGACTCTTGGATTAAAACATTACACAAGCTTTATTGAACAAGGCCGTGTGTTCGTAATTTCCGTTCGATTTTCAAAAGCTTGGTCTTGTTCGTCAAAGAAATGGTTTGTG
>JAUELF010249667.1:0-11971 GCA_031471495.1 Clinocardium nuttallii | reverse complement strand
CTTATTTGGATCTCTTACCCTATGTTGTGGGTACTAAAAAGAATCGTATCAGTGATACGATTATGTTGAGTACCACAACATATGGTTACTTTTATAATAAGAACGAAATTGTGGGAAAAACATCCACCTTTTTCTTGACCTCTGAGGTGCGCACACTCGAGTGTTACCCGCATCGGACTTGAGATTGGGTGTTCTCAGTTGATTCCAGTAGTCAGACATTGTAGTGTGCCGACCGACAATACACATGTTCTTGTCTAGGACTGGTTGGTCGGAAAAGGACAATGGGCCCATGTATTGACGCCATCATGGTGTTACTGGAATATTCTTGAAACAAAACAATATTAAAACTCGTGTGGAAAACGCGTTGAAATTAAGATCAACGCATTCTGAGTTGATTTCAGTCTGACATGGTCTATTCCCTCGATAAAGCACATTTTATTGTCTCACATGGATTATGACGTCGTGTATGTATACATAATGCCGTCCTGAAGTAACAGGAATACTTTTCAAATAGCATATCAACTCGACTAATAAGCGCTCTAAGTTGAGTTCAATCGGACAAGGCAGTATGCCCTTTGACAAGACATATTTTATTATCTAATACTGGTTGATCAGAAAGGGAATTTTGTGGGCCTGGCGTGAAACGGTTGTCACTAAAATTTGTATTTCTTTACCAAAGTTAATCACCTCGCCAAGAAGTCTTTATAAGTGTTAAATATTTTTTCTTGGTAAACAAGGAAATTTAGGTGCCATTGATACCTAAAGTGGCACCTAAATTTGCATTTTTATTTAAGGAGTCAAAACCAGAGTCTTCATGTTGGTTTTTCATTACAATCGTTTCACGCAAAGCCCTCTATATGTGTCAATGTAATGTCGGCATGATGCAGTTGGAAGCTACGTTAAAACAACTCGAGTTGTCAGTCCATTTGATTTGATATTCGGCACTCTAAGTTAATTTTAATAGAACATTGTGGTGTGCCCTTCGACAAGACAAATAAGCGATGTAACAAGAAGGACGAAAAATAAACGAAAAATAAACATAATTCAGGTATGACTTTTACTACGGTTGATCGGTAAGGCCAGGCAGTCTTACACACAATGTTTATCTATATATAACAATGTACAATTAATAAATCACAACTAAGCAGAGCAACAAATACATTTTAGCATTAAGCTGGTACAAGATCCATAAACATGAAGCATTATACAAATATGAAAATACATGTATACATATAAGAATAATCAAATGTGCAGCTTTCTAGCAGTATTAGAGTATCCCGCGAATTTCTTTGTATGTCCTGCGCGTGCTTAGACTGATACAGGCCGACACATTCAGTATCAGGAGGATACCGGTATAGAGTTATGATTCCTGAAATAGTAAATCCATAGGAGACGAAAAGTGTATATCCAGGAAAGCCTCCGCGGCATGCTTAGACTGATCCGGGTCGATACTTTACGCAGAGTCCGTAATGTTGGTTTTCTCGCCACGAGACGGCTCATATGTCCCAGAGGAGACACAGCAAATACCGTTTGAATCGGAAAAGTATCGAACCCTTGGTTGACATATCTACAATGTCATGTTAAATACTCCTAACAAAGACGTGTGTCCTTGCTCAAATATTATATTTGAACATTTAATTACATGTATATTATAACCCTGTTAGGAAGGAACATACGAATTATCTGAATTTTCTGCAGAAGACGACATTTTAATTAAATGTAATAAATACATGATGTTGAATTTCTCCTTTCCACACACGATTTTTTCAACTCTGAAATCTTACGTTACGGTTCCCGATATATATATATTGTGTTAAAGCGCTGAGTGTAATCGGATTGAAGAATCTTTGTCTTGAGAGGTTTCTGTTTGAGCTAAAGCCTTTCCCTACAACCAGACATATTTTGACGCCTATGCAGCAACCTTAGACATATCTCTTTTTATCCAATTTTGAGTAAAAAGTATTTTCAATAATAATGCTTTTGTTTTTGAGCTTTTCATAAAGTTTCCAATTGATTTGCTAAGTCGTTTGTTGCAGATCCTTTTGTATGAATGAAAGGGTTAAGCTTTCCGCGTAACTGTAAAAATAATTAAAGTGTAAATTAAAAAAACTGTGTGTTTCTGCTTCACTATTTCAGGGAATATGGCAATATTGAGGATTTTGCAAACAGTACAGATTCAGTTGAGTGAGCTCGTTACGAGCTGTCTGAACTATGCATTGTTTGCATATTAGTTATCAAAATATTCCTAAAATGGAGTCGCCCGATGTTTAACATGGACTAGTTTATCTAAGGTAATTCGGCGCTAAAAGTGTTAAGTATGACGATATTCAAATAAGCCGTATCGCGAAAATACCAACATCTGCGTAAAGTGGCGACCCTGATCAGCCTAAGCATGCCACGCAGGCTTACCCGGATAGACACTTTTCGCCTCATGTGAATTTTCTGTTTCAGGAATCATTACTCTATACCTCTATCCCCCTGAGACGGAATGTGTCGGCCCGGATTGGCATGCTTAGGCTGATCCGTGTCGATACTTTACGCAGAATATCGTAATGTTGGTTTTCTCGCGAGACGGGTCTGTCTGAGCTGAATACAAACGTCGAACGTTGTACATGTCTGTCTTACTTCTTACTTTGCAAATCATCATTTTGTTGTCGACAACAACTTATTCTCACTTTGCTTTCGAATAAATATAGTAATTTAAAGTGTTGACAATAGACATCCCACCTCTGTCTGCCTAGTAAAGTGTTAATGCATACCTAATTTGTATATTTGATTGGAATTAAAAGTAATGAAGTATTCATGTATTTTTATAAACACAAACATCGAATGTGCGTAGGGAATATGACAATCCTGTCCGACATGCAAACGCGTGTTGACTTATCTGCAGTCGATGACATTTGAACAAATTATGGCAAAAGAGAATTTCTTTTATCCCACAGGCTCGTCTAAGTCTTCACTGTACGAAGAGACATTAATACACCCTCTGTTGTGACATTTCGCACGTGCAATTGGATTTTTCTTATGTTCATTTTATTAGATACAGTTTCGTGACCTGTCACACATAAACAGTATCAGTATGAAGAATGTCCAAACCAAACATATTAACAGAACAAGATATAAATCAAATATTTATCATCTGATAAATTCAACATATTGCATATGATATAGAAGAACGTCATTGCGAATGACTGATTGGTTTTTCAATAGCGGACGTTAAACCGTGTACCTTGGCGCCGCAGGTTACAAGAAGTCGAGACTTTGCGAGAACATTTTATTATTTCGGATGTACAAGGGCTGCTTAGGATTCAATTGACTAAAAACAATATACACTAAGACATATTTTAAAATTATTTTTACATCGCTCCACTCAGTTGTTGACGACATCCGAAAGTAGCACTCGTCTATTCGACACAACACCCTTTGAGCTGAAGCAACAAGGTAAACACCTTTTGTAACAACTGTGCTTTCAATTGTGGAAAAAGTTTAAAGTCACATGAAGCAAAATGCAGATAATACGGTAGATGTTGACGTGTTTCTGATTCCAGCCAATGAACAGCCTCGGTAGTTTTAGCTTTGTGATGGCAGGAAGCAAATTCTGTTTGATGAATACAATGTTCTATCAAATCAGAGTGTTTTCCGGTGCTTCTTTCCGACACCTCCATCGTAGGGCGTATGAGTTATTTAACGAAGCCCATGTTTTCGTAAACCGAGCAATTGTTATAGGTATTTTATTTAGCAATAAGTCGGCATACATTTTGGTACGATTGTGCGAACATTAAACGGCACAGATGAGCTATTACCAGGTCGTTCATATAGTTGCTATGGGGGTGGTACGTACGTACAGAAGATGATATCAATACTTTAGAAAAGTCCTGGAGTAAGATGTCAAACATTATGTTTGTGACAACAATTTGGAAATTCAAGTTGAAAACTAGAAATGTTATTACGTCCAGAATGAGATCGGAACTTTCTGAATACAGTCTTATATGTTTTCCGCACTGTGAAATAAATTTGATAACACAAGCTAAGACTGCTCAGAGGTGAATGGGTACTTGTCGCTAAAAAGCAAACTGTGTGTGCTTCAGTATCGCCGCTCATTAGCTGTTGATGAATAATGACGTCTTTTTCAAATTAACACATTTATGTTTACTGTGATTGTGCCATGGAGACAAAACATCGATCCCAAAATAGACGATTGTCACGTTTGTTCCCAAATATTAGCAATGTAGAAAAAAAATACCGTTTACTGAAATTCCAAATCAAAAGCGATCTGTAGATGAGAACACTAGAGTTTGATCCCTGGTTGAGTGATATAAAATACTTAAAGAACCCGGGTTAGTATATAATGAATGTTGGCTTATAATTACACTGTGTCCTAGTAACATATGAGCCGTCTCGCGAAAAAAACAACATTGTGAACTCTGTGAAAACTATCGACCTGATCAGCCTAAACATGCCGCGCAGGCTAACCCGGACATACACGTTTCACCTCCAGTGTATTTTCTGTTACAGAAATCATTTCTCTATACCTCTATCCCTCTCAGACGGAATGTCGGCAGGACAGCGCAGGCTGATCCGGTCGATACATTACGCAGATGCCATGATGTTAGTTTTCTCGCGGGACGGCTCATATGCACTCACTTTGCGAGTCATTGAAAGTCATAATATCTATAAATAAGGAGAACTCCAAAGAATACACTTGTATCACTTGATGAGACGATGAACGACTCTAATACTCCGCTCATTTCGGCACGTGCATTCACGAACAATATTGTCATCTTGCAGACGAACCCAAATTCACTTCACTTAGGTCTGCGCTTAATACTTAATAGTTGTCACCAGTAATAAATCAATACGCTAGAAAATTTGATTATAAGCGTTATAACTAATATATTACATACGAACGTTACGTATTTTAAAAAGATTCCTTTCACATTCTTTATAGAAAATAACGTGACCTATCCTGTGTAACACGGGAACAGAGAAGTGCAACAACGCCGCTTACCGCATGGTTCGGGTACTTCTTTCGTAAGTAAATGATTTCTATAAAGATGTACTAGTAGAAACTTTCTTTTTCCACTTTCCCACATACAACAATTAACAGCAGACGACTTTGAAAGCATCTACTCAAGGTACGGAAACTCTCTAGAAATGAAGGTATTATGACTGAAATAAGGTTGAAAACTTTCTAACAAAAGGAGCCATTTCTTCTGTTGTCACATTGTTTTCAAAAGTCGTCTGCTGTAGATTTTTCAACATGCATCTATAGGTGGGAAAGGGTTAAAGAAGTACATCCTTGATTTAAAAATGTAACATTTCTTCAGTGAGCATTTTGTGCTGTACAGTAATAACCAAACACGTTTAGTTGCATCCCTGCTTTAATCGATGAATTTAAAATGATTTATCTAAATTAACTCGGAATGGACAAGACTCAGAAATCTCAACCTCTCCTAAAATGTTCAACGATATATATCACAGCGTGTATTTGTATACATTGGACTGACGAAAAACAATTGAAATGGAAATTGACACCTTTACAACTCACGAAAACAATTACAATGTAAATTGACCATGAAACGGGTCTTGTCTTTTAAAAAGTTTAAACACTATGTAGGTATACCACCGTCCGTACAGCTTTAGTGTTCCTTTGTATCATTTGTGATATTTTAATACCTATGCTGCTTTTTATGGATTGTTTGTATGTACACATGTATTTGTTTGTTAATCACTTTTGAAGGTATGTATATTATGATGAAAATTCTATATAAATGTGGTATAATAATAATAATAACAATATGTTGTATCTGTAAACATCGGAGGCTCGCGTGTCGAACCAGTCCTCACTTTCCGTGTCGAACCAGTCCTCACTTTCCGTTTTTCCTTTTTCAAATACATAGGTGTGTATTCTGATGGGAAAAAGTACCGTCCATAAAACGAGTCTTGTTTAGAATGTAAGCACTGTCTGGCTCTTTTGGCCGACGTATTCATTGACCGTCCGATTCGACACCATCTTAAGTTACATTGACATACAGCTAGTAGGGGGCACGACTATGCATTTAGGTATATACTACATACATATACATACAGCTAGTAGGGCGCACGAAGATGCATTTGGGTCTATATAACATACAGCTAGTAGGGCGAACGAAGATATAACATACAGCTAGTAGGGCGAACGAAGATATAACATACAGCTAGTAGGGCGAACGAAGATATAACATACAGGTACATTCAAACCACCAGACGCGGCTTAAATATAAATAACAAAACAAACTAATAAACACTTACGTTGAAGTAGAACGTTTCTGATCCAGTTGTAATAGTGTTCTTCTGTTTTTATTATCGGTAAATCCAACCGTCAGAGACTATATCCATTTTGATAACTAATATAGACTGTTCAATATTTGTCTATCGTATAAAATAATAAAGGATTAGTGATATAAAGTGAATAAAATCATATAATTAATCTCATGAAGTGTCTTCAAAAATATCATCGAGTTACTGGAATGATGACTGAAACTTTTTCCGATTCTATTACGTAAACACCTACTTATATATTACGTTTAATATAAAGTGTCTTACCGTAATAATGATGTCTTTAATGGGATAAGTTTTATATCATATGCACAACAGTTCCATTACGACCATGCCGGTCCCGATAACAGCATTTACTTTCACTTTGTTTTAATGTCCTCATCAAAGTATCGTCATTTTCATCTTAACGCAAAGCAGGCACACAATCATAATGTCTTTTGTCGCAATGCTATGGAGTAAAACATTTAACATGAGCAAGATTCAAGCCTCTTTCACCCCTTGTCAAAGACTTTGATTTAAATATCAACTTACCAAATGTCACTATTTTATTTACCCTCGAATCTAAAAGTGTTTTGCATATCAAACATCGTAAAGTAAAATCTTTTAGCAACTAACGGCAATTTTCCCTTTCTCAATATCAAGCAAAAAACAACTACAACCTTATTTTTCTAATAAACCATATTCAAGACGGCACCATTAAGCAAATAGTTCGCCGATATTAATCACCGATTAGTAAATACGTCGCTTCCAATCGACTCGGAATTCGAATGTTAAACATCACAGAGTAAAGTGATTTTCATCAATTATATCGTATCTCACTATAGCATGCCAAGACACAATGTCTTACTGAACAGTCGTTGAGGGTGATATTGTATTTTATTAGCGCGCTAAGAAATTTGCTCGAGTAGTTAGGATCGGGCATGACCAATATTGGTAAAAATAGGCGATACGATCTGATATCAAACTCGCTCTCAGTCAGTCTATAATTTTGCGAGCGATCGATGGTAATACATTGCTTCCTCTAAAATGGGGTTTATATTTGTGGGGTATGAACACGTTGGTCAGCCTGTCTAGCTTCCAATTGACCTTTTTGATTGATTTTACGTCACTTTCAACTATGTTTCAGTTATATCACGTCCTTTCCTGGGTACTACTGGCCCATATATCCTGCCGTAAATATCATTAGCGTCAATGATCCACAGCTACTAATAAGTCTTTGTTTGATATTAGCCGTCTTGGGACCAAAACCACTACAAGTGGTTATACGGTCTACCACTACATCACCGAGGCTGTCTCAGTGTCGAAGGAATTCATATTCACTATGTTGTTATCGCAAGGAATTTTAGACTTGGCATTCGGAATTCAAGCTCGCTCAAGGCTGTAATGAAGGTCTGTCCCTGAGCAAGGCACATTACCTAGTCTATTACGTGTTAGGCATCATTTGCACGTGTGCTATACAAACATCAATTCGACAAGTGTCTTTCGCGTTCCACTAATGACCTCACAGTCAATGTTGAAAAGCAGACAGTTGCTTCGAAATACTGTTGACAAAAGTACTGGTGTGCGAAAGCCAGGAAAGGCATGGTTTTGTGAACTGACCGCCGTCTGATCGACGATTTTGTTTTGCTGAAAACGGTCTTAGACCCTTATGAATCCATCGTTTCGCTGTACCGAAAATCATAATCGTCTTTCATCGTACATCCTCGGTGGTGTATCGGTAGAGCGTTCCCATATTTTAGGAGCGTCGAGGATTCGATCCCCTGATGTGTCATACAAACTATTTTCAAGATAAAGATATGACTGTTCTACCTAATCGCCCGGGATCGTACATGTACTAGTAAAACTGGTAACCTACACAGGAAGAGCCGTGATATAACTAAACACATGTGAGTTCAGCGTTATACACCAACCAATTAAACAAAAAGTGTTATGTGTTTGAATAGCTCATTGTGTGATACTGAACATGTACAGACATAAACAAACATGCTAAGTAAACGGGTTATTCGGAAGTATCACTATGAAGCAACATGGTAAAAATATGGACCATGTTGTTGGTCATCTTCACTCGGGCAATGCAATGATTAAAACCTAACGTCACACTGAACATGCATATCCATATGTTCATGTATCATTACGTTCAAATGAGCCCATGCATGATCAGAGGTACACATAAGTATTTGTAAACAGTGTAGGCTCAAATCGTATCGTCGACCTGCTCAGACTTATCAGTAATACAACAGGTTGGGTGACTATTCTGTCTAAGTTTTATGTTAACAGTGTATATATCTTGATCAGACTGTGCGTCTGCCAACTAATATCTTCTCTCATCGTGCAAAGTGATAGGATATATAAGATATGAGGGCTTTAGAAAACCCACCTTTGCTTTTTTTAAGACAAGTCTAGAAAAGTGTATGCGTGTGCTTCCGTGCAAACCTAATATTTACTGAATTATCCACATATAACCCGTCGGGCGATATTAACCAACATTCGGGACTCTGCGTAAAGTATCGACCCGGATCAGCCTAATAATGCCGCGCAGGCTTACCAAGACAGACACATTACGCCTCCTGTGTAATTTCTGTTTCATGAATCGTTATTCCATACCTCTTTTCCCCCCGAGACGGAATGTGTCGGCCCGGATCAGTCTGCGCGGACGGCGCAGGCTGTTCTGAGTCGATACATTACGAAGAGGGCCATGCTGTTGGTTTTCTCGCGGGACGGCTCATAAACTGACGTCTCTGCCACATATGACTTTGAAAGCATCGTGGCAAAGGAGAAATTATTCATAATAAACCATTTCTCGTTTTGCCACAATTTTCGAACTCGTTTCAATAACTTTACTCGAATATCCGAAGTTATATAGTATAGGGCTACGCTACATATGACAAAAAGAATCTTTAGACATAAGAAAATAAATATTTCAACACGTCTCTGTTGACTGCTAGTACACAGTCACCGGTGAAAGGGTTTATTGTCGAGGGAGATAATTATTGAAAAGCTCCCGGAAAGCTTCTATATATACCACTCTCTACTCGTATGACTCTTTATAAGTGTTTGCAAGTGGCCAACAATAAACGTTAACAACTATCATGTCTTCTACAAATAAAGAGGATATCTTAAATGTTGCTAAATATATATATTATGCTAATAAAAGAATAACTGATGCTATCACATATAAATAAATAATGCATTTTTTTCATATTCAAAATCTCTATGCACAATTAATAGAATTCGACATCTTATAATATTTATCTTACCTAGCCTGTAGTATACAAATTGTGTTATCCATATGAAGTTTTAGATCATTTAATAACAAATCTTTCAACACTATCTGACTTATTGAAAACTACAACCTCTCATATATGCTTTGTATTTTGCTATTTGCAATATGTGTACATGATTGCAAATAAAATAGTTTGTATTGTATATTAGGAAGTCACAGAAATAACTGTACATTATCGTTTTCTGGAATTACCTATGACTGAATTTCAAAAAGCGTTGCTCATTTTTCAATGATTTTTTTTCTCTCTTGACAAATATATTTAATAACACTGACATGGAGACGAAGACATTCTGGTGATGGCCAGGGGCGTAATTTTAAGAAACTAATGTGACAATATTTTTAAGCGATTTTTTCACCTTTTCACATTTGATTATACACAATTTAACGTTCAATCAGTGCAAAAATGGAATTATTTCGACTTAGAAATACACATTATTCACTGGGGCTGATATCGGGGAAATATATTACACGGGTTTAGATCAAAGGGATAACTTTCCTCCACAATATCTCTCTTATTATCCAACCAACCCATATAATGTGAGTACTCAAAAAAATCGTAATATAAGGGTGAAAGGATGTGGAAAACTCTTCTTATCTAAGCTCTGCTATATATTAATATTTTCTGAAGAAAACAAACGAATATGTTGATAGCACACGTAATTTGAGAGCAGGACTTCGGGTTCGATTGCGGTGGTAACGGTAGAGTGCCCTTTGTACACAGTATGGTACTCATACAGCATCACATTTACCTAAATACTAACGTTACTGGTGGATTTGCTTAAGTTATTTTTAATGAAGCTATTAATGTGTAACTATGTCGTCAATCAAGTTGACTGGGTTCTCCCGCAAATAGCATTGATAGAAAGTTAAAGTACAAGAGAGGCAGCTGTTAAAGTTTGGCCTACAATTCCTTATTGTCATCTATACAAACTCCAATTCAAATATCTAAGTTAGTTAGTTAAATATATGTTGTTCGAAATAGTTCGGCACAATATCGACGATACATGCAATGAATGCTAAAAGGATTGGAATAAAGGCTGAAAGTTTATATAGTTTTAACTATCTTAAAAAAGTAGATTTGAGTTGTTATCGGGTGTACCAAAAAATGAAGAACTACTCTCAACAACTTTCATGTGAAGGTTATTTTAAACGGTAATATAATATAAGTCAAAGTTCAAGGGAAAATTACTCCAGAGCACCTGAACGAATTTGAGAAAAAAAGAAATGTATTGCATATATGCAATTAATGATTACGATATGTACTAAGTTTTATTGAAATATCTAAAATATTAGCTTAACAAACTTCATGTCTTTCTGCGCAATAACAGTCCAACGAAATGATCTGAGAACCCACTGCAAACTGTATTTGTTGGGTTATAAAGTTGGTTCTTTATGGGATAGATTGAGGTTTAACGCCGTTACCAGCAATTCTTCTGTCATATATCCGAGGCCAGTTCATCTACCCATCTATTCTCTGACTGTCTCACACCATTACTCAACACGACAGGATATTCAGGCTTATGTTCAACATAGATTCTTAGCCCATGTGTGGAACATGGTAGTCGCTATGACTTTGGAAGCGTCGGGAAGAGATTGCTAGCCAAGCTCGAACTGACAAGCCCTAGATCTTCATTTGAACGCACCTTAAGACGATATCAGACAATTTATAAGCAGATTGATTCATCGAATACGCTTACGATATACAGACGTAGAATGCGGAGACGGTGGTAATCATCGACTTCAACATGTTCCCATATACAGACGAAATAAAACAAATTTGAAGCAGATGCAATTTTATAACATTGGGGGAACATGATAAATATCTCGAACGAGGAAATTGCAACGGTTCTTTGAATGTATTCCAGTCGGTTTGTTTTCAAAATAATTCTACCAAATGTCTGTATAATACACGTTTTAGCCCCGATACTTGCGAAGAAGACGACTCACTAACTATCATATTACATAACCGGCTATCGCTGATGAATGAAGGAATCCCGAAATAAAAAACCATTGTCTCTTGACACATTAATTTAATCAGGTTAAATTGGCGCCATTTTTTCTCCCGATTGTTCGGAGAGCAATTTTGAGATTTCATTATGACAGAATTTGGAGACAGTTTCTCAATTGTTTCGCAATGGGAGACGTCGGTCAGATATCTCCCTTTAATACTCTCTAAATCTAGCTTGGTGCTATCATTTGGTTTCCTCTGGTTTCTTTGCACTGGATGGTGCACTTATATTTTGCATTTTTTGGGCCAACTGTTATGAGATTGATTAGTAATTCCACGTTTTTGTTCTTTAAACACTGCTATGTAAATTTTCTCTTTTGAATCATCACTTTCATTAACACATGTATGATTAATGTGTAGAG
>JAUELF010249645.1:0-11971 GCA_031471495.1 Clinocardium nuttallii | reverse complement strand
TTAATACAGGCTACACGCCATTGAATGCTTTAAGTTTGGTTTTCGGAAAGCAGCCACTCATATTAATACAGGCTACACGCCATTGAATGCTTTAAGTTTGGTTTTCGGAAAGCAGCCACTCATATTAATACAGGCTACACGCCATTGAATGCTTTAAGTTTGGTTTTCGGAAAGCAGCCACTCATATTAATACAGGCTACACGCCATTGAATGCTTTAAGTTTGGTTTTCGGAAAGCAGCCACTCATATTAATACAGGCTACAAGCCATTGAATGTTTTAAGTTTGGTTTTCGGAAAGCAGCCATTCATATTAATACAGGCTACACGCCATTGAATGTTCTACTTACACCTTTATACTGCATCAAATAATTCACATTAATACTGATGAATGTTTAATTTAAAAAAAAAACCTCAAACGTCAAACTTAAAGAAAACAATAAAATATGAGCTGTCCCGCGTGAAAACTTGTGAACTCTGCGTAAAGTATCGACCCGGATCAGCGTAAGCATGTCGCACAGGCTTATCCCGATATACACTTTTCGCCTCCTGTGAATTTTCTGTTTCAGCAATCATTTCTCTATAGCTCTATTCCCCTGAGACGGAATGTGTCGTCTCGGATCAGTATGCGTGGACTGCGCATGCTGATCCGGGTCGATACATTACGCAGAGGCCATAATGTTTTTTCGCAGGACGGCGCATGATTATCGATCTTTTTGAACGAAATCTAAGATAGTTGCGACGATATGCCAATGTTTATATTTTGCATACTTAGTTCGACATGCATTATTTGCCAATGTCATTAACATGTTCGATCAATGGCACATACAGTGTTCTGTTTAAATTGTTTTTGAAGAAACGGCTGACAAATATGGATTATTACATGTATTACTGTAAAACAAAATTATAAAGATATGAAATCTCGGCTATATCAAATAACGCTGACATTGGAGCCGTCCCGTGAGAAAACCTTCATTATGGCCTCTGTGTTATGTTTCGATCCAGTTCAGCCTGCGTAGTCCATGCATACTGATCCGGGCCAACACATTCCGTCTCCGGGGTCATAGAGGTATAGAGCATTTATTTCTGAAACAGAAAATCAACAGGAGGCGAATAGTGTCTGTTCGGGTAAGCCTGCAAGACATGCTTAGGCTGATCCGGGTCGATACTTTACGCAGAGTTTTCTAGTTTGACGGCTTATCTTAATACAATGTATATTTGATCGGTTGTGCTACAGCAAAACTAACCTTAGCGTAATTATTACACGTGTAAACAAATACTCACTCATCCATGCTAAAGGATCCAAATAGAAAACTGGCTTTCTTGAAAGTTTCTTGGATTGTGTAATGTAGATCAGAATAGACAGCGTAGATGCGCAGGCTGATCTGAAGCTACGTTGGTTGCAACAGGCTTATGATTGGTTTGAGCAAAGTAACCGCTTATATCAATCAGTACAGTCTTAACACAACATTCAAAACCTAACTTACACGTATATGCTGCAACAAGTAAGTCCATTAATACAATAATTGTCTACTCATATTAAATTGTATTAGAATCTCAAACACCAAACACAGTAATGTAATTTAAAATCACATATTTCCTTGACTTAACGGGAAGTCTTTCTGCTTATTAAGAGTGCAGTGCGTCTATCGCGTTATCAGTATTCACAAGTGCGCTTTATCGTATCTCACAGCCGAGTATGGTATCTTTATATATACATGTCCATAAAGGGTCACAACCGACTATGTTATTAACCAACCGTTCATAATACCTACATTTGTATGGTGTTAACGTCGATTTCAAGACTATTCCAGTTACATCACGATCAGTAATTACACTGCACACGTGCAGTTTATCGTAATACACTGCCGCGTATGTAATCTTTATATATACATGTTCATATAGGGTCATAGTCGACTATATTATTATAATCCGTTTACCAGCGTCAACCATTCACCCACATACAGCAACACTACGTCAATCGATTTTGAAAACATCGAGACAAAGTTATATATATATATATCATATATTCCAAATCTGTAGTTTAACACGAACAATGTAATATTGAACAAACATACTCTGATTTTAACTTCAAAGAAAGGCGCTAAAAGGGGAGCACGTTTATGCCAAACTTTTGCAAGAAAAGAACTAACCTGGCGAAAATGGTTAACGTCATTTTGGACAAAATAGGGTCCGGACAAACCGGTGTTTAGCATTCTCTACTTTCACTTTCAAACAAGGTCAAAATACTAAAAATGATCAAATCAATCATTTCCAGTGCATCCTATACACATTCACAAAGCATTTAAACTCAATGTCATATATCCAATACATACTGGTGATGGTATACACTCATTTCTACTCAAACAAAGGTTTATTTAGGAACATATGTACTGTAGATCAAAATGTCGGCGGATGTATTTAGCGTAATTTGGCCTATATATTTATTGTGTTTATTTACATTAATGTATTGTCAGCTGTCCTATATTTCAATAGAAGGACTTAAACAGTTCCTGAATATGGGCCAAAGCATAATTTAAAACAAGAAACACGGATTATATTAAATAAGTCTGCATTTTTATTTAAACTATTTTAATTTATAATATTTTGATAATTCTGGGAACGCGAATCGTCAATGACATGGCTGCTAGGACCGATTGTATGTATTTCGACATTTTAGGTTGTGAAAGCGGAAACTATGGTGATAATTGTTCATTGGAATGTGGTAGCTGTTCTGGAGACACATGTGATTTTGTGACGGGCATGTGTCAATATGGGTGCGAAGAGGGATATAACGGTACTCTCTGTAGAGAGGGTAAGCGGTTTATGTGTTAAAAGTCATGTCTGCTTTACATTTGATGAACACTTTGGAAGAGGTATAACTCGAACACAGTAGTGTCGAATTATAATAACACTCTGTCACAAAGTTGTATGTATGTGTTTCATGATCACTATGCACTCATTCATGGTGCCTGTCAGAAGAATCCTTAATGATTACGGTATACAGTTCAATTTCCTGTGTTAACTTTACGTTGATATATCTAGCTATCATTGTACTTCAAAGGTGAAATTAGTTTTCTTTGCGTTATTCTAACGATGGTTATGATGTGGTACCCTTTTCACAGCTTGTCCAGAGGGAACTTTCGGAAAGAATTGTATGAACCCGTGTGGATTTTGTTATAATGCCGCTCCGTGTAAACCCGACTTCGGGAATTGCGAAGGGGGCTGTGCACAGGGATATGATCCTCCAACTTGCATTCAAGGTAGGTAAAACATTGGCGACACAGCATTAACGCAATGCAGATCATCTTTTTGTCGGTGACACATCTTGCTTTCAAAATGATCACAATACAATCGGCGCACCATTGATCGTATTCGATAATATTGTAACAAGCGCGACCAACAAACAACGAGGATGATCTGATGTGAGACACCTCTTTCATACACACTATTAGAAAAGCGACGGCTCATTAAGAATAGTAAGCTGTATAGCACACTAGGGCACATAATAGTGTAAACACTTGTGAAGACTCACCCTCCGTCATTCAAACTATTTAAACATATTCTTATCCAAAAGAACAGAAACCGATTAATAAAAATGGTACCTACCATACCTCGGAAGAAGTTCGTTTAAATTATTCCGATTCATCAACAAACATGCCGAGCAGGAGAGCGTTTCTCGTTTTCCGTAGGTGGTATATCCAAATGATCAAGCCCGGTTAGAAAATAATGAGAGAATCCGAACGTGCTGACCCGATTTGGAAATTAATTTGTCCAACTGATTCTTGGGTGAACCTCTTCCAAATGTGCTGATCGTTTGTTATATATTGCCGCCAGGGAGCGGGGCTCATTTCCCCTACATGTATAGAACAAGATCATTAATTACTATTTCTTAAAGTTTTATTAAATTAGGTGAGCGAACTTGGACCACCCCATCTTGTTAGGTATTCAAATACAAATTCCAATAACACGACGAAAGTATATTCACGAACATGCATTATAGATATTGTACTAATGAAAACTTAATTAAACCGAAATGGATTGGTTAGTTTTAGTAAAATGTAGATCGTCGGCGAACATGATTTTATTCTTGCTATATGCATGATATTGAATAACCATCGTTGGATAATAAATTGTATAACTTAAACATGTATTGTGCTAATTAGTCCAGATTACTATCATAATTATCACCGTCATCACCATCATTAGCAGCAGCCCCATCGTTATCAAAATCATCATGGCAATTGATGTAAATATATACCTCCTCAACATGAAAATCTTTTTATTCTTTTTAATATCCTATATGTCCTTAAAGTGCAGTTTATTTGTCTAAAAACAGAAGGTAATGTTAACGAACTTTATATGGCTTTAGGGTCATCTGCCTACCTCATATTTTCCCTTCTTTCGGTTGGACAACATACTTTTGACAACATTTACATCAATCCTGTAAACAGATACAATTGTATTTTGTTATACTGTTACTTCTCTAATGTATATCAATATAAAGGGAAGCATTATGTCGATGGACAATTGTAACTTCTTCGACTTTTGAGTCAGTGTCCATCCTTACAATAACTTATTTCTAATATTCGTATAAAGCTTCAGCTCTTTCCGGCAAACCAAACACTGTACCAGTTGGACCTATTGTCGGAGCAGCCGCTGGGGTAATTGTGGTAGCCATAGTTATTATTGTCGTTATTACAATTCTAAAACGAAGGTGAGTGATGATGTATCAGTTAATTGATCATATTTCTTTGTCATTTCATAACGCTGTAATGCATCACGTTCTCTAAGTAAGCAAAAACCTTTGTTCACAGCTTTATTAGCCACATGCACAGTTATGTTTAGCTCGTGGTCATCATCCCTCATACCTTACACTAAAATGGTTATTCGTTTTTCACTGAAAGTCTTAAGATTAAATTGGTGTTTTAAATTCAAACATTGAAATGAAAGTACAATTTCAAAGAGTTTTCGCTATGAAATAATAAAAAAATACACTAAAATAATATGTATTGGAATTGTTGTTTCTTTTATAGTTGTTCATTATTTTACTTGTTGAGGTGTCCAATACTTCTTTCCTTATGAGAAATTGCAAATTCAGAAGCTATATATCCTTTCTTTTTCTAAAACATAATTTAAAAAAGATTTGAGAGTTTAAGTTCAATGCCCTGAGTGATGAAAAACGCGCGTATAATCGCAAAAGGGGAAAATATATTTATCCATAGAGTCGTATTGCAGCAGATGGAAAAGTACGGGAATTGTATGAGGCCGCGACGGAACAAACGTAATATTGTCCCGACGACGTCTCTTTATCACAACTTCATCTCTTCGAAACAAAGATGGACTGCACATACATTTCTGTTCAATAATTTTAATATTGATAAAGACCAAGTGGTCAAACAATTGATAATTTTAAAAGAGTTTTAATCATATAACATGAGTTAGTTCAGATAATTTGGGTTGATATATATACTATCCAAATTTACTGGCGTCTGGTCGGGAGAAAATTTACTATCCAAAAATATTATCACCCGAAAAAGAAAGCGGAGAAACCGATGAGCCATTGCTTGCGCGTTTGTCACTATCCAATCAAACGAAGCACCGGTACGGCTGTTATGTAATACATTTAATCTAACTTGATTCATAACCATTGCTGTACCAAATGGCCGAAAAGTCGAGCATTTTAACCCCTACTGACAGTTCTTGTTAGACCTAGGGAAGTTATCTCCGGCTGCGCTGGGCAAATTACAGTAGTTCTACAGTATAGGACTATTCTTTCTAGGTTGAATAGTTGCCCTTCTGCACTATATACCAACAATAAAATCTTCTAAATTTCCTAATTCTACTAGCCTGCGTTAACTCACCTCTATATTGTTATTCAAACTTAAATGTGATACCATACATTGCGACGACGTTCTACAAGGAAATAAGATGTCGTTTACAACATTCCATAACTTGTTTATACCATAGATCAAGATAAGTCTGCATCTCTTCGACATGTGAGCTAAAATATCCATGTTCACAGTTAAGCAGTTATTAATGCATTAGTTATGCTCATTGTTCCGGCCAACGGGATACTTTAGACGTATGCACTTAAATTGTTTGTGTCATTAATTTAAAGACCACTCAAAGTTAGACTTCCACATATAGTGTCTCGTCATTTCTTATATGAATGGATACATTGTATCCATATGGCAACGTGTGTTAGACTTTGTAATGAGATAAGGAATGTGAATACGAAATAAATGCAATGGATTATATGTATTACAGACGCAAAGGAAATGGCTCTCCGAGTTCGAATCAGTCTTTCCAAGACAGCCATGTTAATGACGTACCTGATACATCACCAATACATCAGCAGCCAAATGTTACAGGTTAGCATAAATCTATTAGGATACTGCTACGAACCAGCATTATTTATTTGCTATATGTAAATACCCGACAATAGTGTTCCCGTTTACGCCACCTTAGTTAATCTTTACTTGATCCGCGTCACTAAAGTAAACACTTTTCACGTGATCATACATTGAGAACTTTAGTTGCTGCGGCATCAGACAGGGGGAAAAATGTTCAAATTTTAAAGATCTTCTCCTCTGATTCTGCCTGTCAGATTTCAATATGAAATAATAAAAATTGTTTCTTTTTATCCCACTACAAAGATTTTCTAAGCCATACTGATCGGTTGAAAAATATGGCAGTCAGGCGCCAATAGAAAAGAGCAAAATAACAAATCTTGAAAATTCTATTTTAATAACAGTGCCTTAAGAAAATTGAATAGCAATCCTACTTCAGTGATCCTTTACTTAATTTGTTCAAGACGAGTTGATTGGTTACACAATCATATCAACCAGGGCCATCACAGAAAGGGTATATTGAACTTTTAGCTACACAGGGCTACTTCAACAATTCAACAGGACCAATTTCGACTTTACTTCTTATGCATGTTTCTTAGTTGGACTTCTTTAAAGAAACATTAAGACTTTCAATGTGTGTATAACTTTGGTTACTACGGCACCAGAAAGAGAGAAAAATACACAAATTTAAAATCCTTTTACTCTATAATATATAGTCCAATTCCAAAATATTTTAGTAGAAATGTTCTTTGTGTGACCCTCTACAAAAACTGTTCAATCCATCTTGATTTTGGCAGCAAGGCGGCATCAGGAATGGGGAAAAAATGACAAAACTTTATAATTCCATTCTTATTAAAGTTCTTGTTAGATTTCAAGTTATTTTAGCAGAAATGTTCCTTTACTGACCCTTTACATAATTAAATCGGTTAAAATAGATTTGCCTCGTGGATTCAGGAAACAGGTAAATAATCTTCAATCCATATCGCATATTTAGTTGCACTTAAATCAAATTGCAGTTAAATATTTGTTACTTATTTACTATCAATCAGGTGATCGATTTAGGCCCATCTTTTCCTCCTTGTTCTTATTTATATAATTTCTCATTGACGTTTTTGAGGTATCTTTCATGAAGACAACGAATATTACCAACTAGTACTGTTCGAACTACGCTGTGTACGTTACTATGTGTTTTATATGTGACGTCGGGCGAAAACACATATATTGATTAAATTATTTAAAAAGTTAGTAACTATTCGCTTTCGAACGTTGTTTATGTTGTTATTTCACATAATATATATAAAAAAAAGTTATTAAGCCGGGAAATACATCTTCTTAATAGTGTGTTTGATTTTTTATAAAACTTTTAGTTTTCACTGTTATTATCAGTGTTTGTATTAACGTCTTTGTTCATCGATACACTTTACCAAAAGAAAGAACTTATTGTTTTTAGTTCAAGTGAAAAAGGAGAAAAGTGGTTCTTCAGCTAAGAAGCAGGCTCTCGCCAGCGTCGAGGTTCAACCTATCGTGCAGAACGATCCATACACAGAGACAGAGAATGTTTACTATGCATTTTTATCAAAGAAAATTGATTTAAATATATGTCAACTTTGGGACTACATCAAATTTAAAAAGGGAGAGGACTGTGTCATGTTCTATCAAGAATATAGTGTAAGTTCTTCGAATTTTAGTAATATCCAGAGGGTCAGTTCTAATAAGCATGCTTATTTCCAACATAGACCTTTCGCTTGACGACGCGTGATGCCAGATTGTACTGTGCAATATTGCTGATAATAAATACCTCTGGTTAATAAAGCTGTACACTATATCGACGAAAATAAAGTACTACAGTTTATTGTTTAAATAAGAATGTTCAATGTTTGTTTTGACTTAGTAAATCCGGAGACATGCGACCGTATATGATTTTGTTGTGCTTTATATTACAGCTATTGTCAAATAAACTGAACCATCCTTACGACCTAGCTATGCAACCACAGAATCGAAATAGGACCAGATACAAGGGCTTATTTGCATGTACGTTGTTAAAATAGTTCTCTCTCAATCACATACAAAATTCCAGCCTAAAATTTGCACTCTTTGCAGGTCCGTTCTTTATCTTTTTAAAAGAGTTGTAAGGATGCCAACTTTCATTTCTATATCGAAGCTTCCTTCACACTCATGTGACTTGGTAGTTGTAGGTGCTCTACAACTTAAGGGATGTAAGAGGTATTCCTTAATTGCGATATCCCATCGGTACGTGTTGTTACATATGTAACACGTAATACTCAATAATAAATATTACTTTTAATCAATGTTATGGATCAAACATCAAATGGTTTAGCTACATTTGAGATAGTCCCTTTAAACTTTCCTTTCTAAGTTATCGGACAATTATTTGTGTATTTGCTAGAAAAAGATTCGTTGCATAATACGTATCCTTTACAGACGACCATTCCCGGGTACCACTTGTTGTAGAAGACGATACAGAGGTCGAATACATCAACGCCTCGTTTATCGACGTAAGTTTGTCAATTAATCTCTTACTTATATGATAAACATATAACACAAACCTGCAATGTGGGTTTTTAATTATATGTTTGTGTATTTACGGATCTATGTTGGGGATTTCTATTCTAGTAAGGAACGTTTCTTATTAAATGTACATCCATGTTCTAAGTTATACATTTTCAAAAGAAACAACACCAAAACAATTACAACTTCTTGGACTGTGATAAGGAAACTACGCACAACCTATCTAGCCTCGAGACGATCGTGTCCGTCTATTAGTCCATAAATGTTAACTTTAAAGATTTAGTTGCAATTGCATATGTAATTATCAGATTAACATAAATCATTTTACCAAATACATGTAGTGTTCAAAAATAATTAATCCTCTACCATTCTGATTATTTTCAGGGATACGATAAGCCTCATAAGTTCATAGCTTCTCAAGGTAATATTAATGTTTAATACACTTTAAAGCCACAGAGGACTTACATCAACGTATGATTAGAGCTGTGTTTGATTTGTAATTCATATAAAATACTATACACAATTTTAATACAATCGTTTCACACGAAAAACTATCGAGTATTCTAACATATACATTACGTTATCATAAACATATGAAAAGTAAGTATTGTGTGGTATGTTTGGTGAAGTCTGAAAAAATTGCTCTGTTCATTTCCTTGAAAACCTTTACTAGCAAGACAATATATTGCACCACTAGTTATTATTCTCTATTGGAATGTTATTCTTTTCAGCACAAGGCCATTTATGTAATTTAAAAAAATGAAGAATCGAGCGAGCCTTTAAATATACATACTATCACACTATTTATATTATGATGAACCTAATGTGTGACTCCTTAGAAATAACTAGACATGTAGGCCCACTAGTTTATTAGTTTATTAGTTCACTACCGGAACAATGCTACCATTTGCCAGTGTCGGCTTTTATTATTACATTGACACACTATATTACAAATGTATGTTGATACTTCCACAGGCCCAATCGAGAATATGAGGGACGACTTTTGGAGAATGGTCTGGCAACAGAAGTCTAAGAACATCGTCATGTTGACCAACCTGGTAGAGAACGGTTCGGTAAGTTATTAATTGTAGCTCACATGTCCTGCTTGAGTTTTGTACCTTAATTGTTAATGTTGTTTTAAAGGGACTACACAATGAAAAATTATATCTTTAGAATGGGTAGATAATACCTTAACTTAAACTCTGACACAACTTCCAAATTTCTACGATACCCAGGTGACGTTTAATCCCCATTTCCATAACGCAAATTTGCCTTCATGACGGAAACGCCCGAAACATTTTACGGAAACACCCGAATGAGTGACGTCATGTGGGACCACCATATTACTTTATAATTACGGCGAGCATAGAAGAAGCAGAACAAGGACAACTATGTATTTACCGTACCAATTTGATTTTTGGATCTGTAACTCAGCCCTATCCGACCAAGAAGACGGGGATCAAGTACCAAGGATATCTTAATATACACTGCTAGAGCCGGCGCCAATGTGACACAAAGAGAAACACTTGCAGCCAGTCCGGGACTCGAACCCGGGATATCTCGCTTTCTGGGCAAGTACTCTACCGACTGAGCTTACCGGGCCGCTTACATGCACTCTCTCCTATTGTGTTCCGAATCGCTAGGAAACTTATGTATATTAATGCCAGCTCATGTTGTAGTACTGCAACCGCCTACAACACACTTCTCCAACAATCTAATCGCACATATTTAAATTGCGTATGAAAAATGAGTAGATCTAGCCAAATATTCACGAAACAACGGAGACAGTCTATTCAAAAAGTCTATGGCGAATGTAAAATAAATTTTGTTTTGGCCCCAGATGACGTCACATCCGGTTTAATCGATTTGTTCGATTTGTTCAATGTTCAAAAATCTGATATCGAACGGGTAAACTTTCCTTTTTTTACTTTTACAAGCATATTCAAAAAATAAAAATAATATATTACCTTTTAACTTGTTTATGTGTATATTTTAATGGCAAATTTGAAGAGCACTGTGTAAACATCTGCGTAATGTAACATGTTATACATATACGTTTGAAAGTAACGATTAAAACAGTAGAGAGTAGTTTGATATCAAAGTCGTGCCTGAAGTAAGATGTTTGTAATCGCGTCTATCAGATTAACATCTGGCTAAAATCTACCTTAAGAAATACAGGTCTTGTTGTTTGTCTGACTTTATCCTTAGGTCAACTTATTTACCTAGTTATTTTAATCGAACTCAAAACTGATAGATCAAAACAAATTTTGAGTTTGCTAATTTTACATACATAGAGTAGGAATAACAAATCTTAAAATGTAAAAACTCGGTTTCTTGAGTCACCATTTTTTCTGTTTAATTGGGGAAGGTTTTTTTATAATAAATAAATAGTTCTAAGGCGTCAACGCTTTTTCGAGCACAAACATATTTTAATACATACATGTTTCTTTCTTGTTTAATACTTGAATGAGGATATAACATATATAGACAAAATAACTGAACCAGGCTGTACAAAATTAAATGTTATTGTAATCGGCATCATTTGGATTTTGCTGTATGTTACAATGTACATTACGTTGTATGTGGGTGTAACGCTACAGGTTTCGTTACATTTTCAAAGTAAATATTAGATACTACCTTGTTTGCTTGTTCATAATCGGAAAATGCGTGAACATTCATCGGTATAATAACAACGGTAATGTCAAGAGCACTGTGTAACATTTGATGCGGTCTTTTGTAATCAAAGACGGTAGACATACCATACCCTCATGATAATAGAATAGGTGATTAAGCCTGTTGTTCTTTATACGCCAGATTTCGCATATCTTTGATAAGCATTAAACTTTAGGCATTTAATCTTGCATTAGACACATAACAAACACACGTTTAAATATTGATATGCTTAATTGAAGACTGTTACCTATTTATGAATGATGTAGCCACGTCAATTACAGCGTTGAAACTATTTTAATCTTTCAATATTTGATGAACTTTCTGCCCCGGTCCCTAGATCACTAAAGTATCAAGCGCATTTGCATTATTATTGCAGGATAAGTGTATTTTGTACTGGCCGCCCTTAGTTGAAAATACGG
>JAUELF010249634.1:0-11972 GCA_031471495.1 Clinocardium nuttallii | reverse complement strand
GCACTGGAAATGATTGATTTGATCACTTTTAGTAGTTTGACCTTGTTTGAAAGTGAAAGTAGAGAATGCTAAACACAGGTTTGTCCGGGCCCTATTTTGTCCAAAATGACGGTAACCATTTTCACTTGGTGAGTTCTTTCTTGCATAATGCATGACCCCACATTTTCTTTTGATTGTTTTAATGCTAAGAGGTAACTCTTTTCAATGATATATGGTGTTCTATATGAGAAAGGTTTCGAAAGTGTGACAATTGAGGACTGTAACTGGTCGATTTACATGGAAACAAAGAAGGAATTTATTTAGTGTATTGGAACCTGGAAAAATCCATGGGGCTGCCATTTTGGATATGTATAAAAAGCAGACGTAAAACACAGATTGAAAATTAGTGTCGTCTAGTTAATCTTTTTAAAAAAAAACCTAAATCGACATTTAAGGTCATGAAAGTGCTCTGTTAGTTTTGTGTGGTCTAACTGTTGTACAAAACAGTTAAAAATAAATGAAACTTTGAAACAAACGACCGCAATTCGACGTCAGATAATTACGTTTGACTGTACAGTCACAAAACGACGTGACATCATTTCCGTAAACACTTCACATGGCGTTACGTCAAATAGAGTGACGTCGTTTCCGGTAAAAAAGTGATATGAACTTTAAATACCTCAAATTCCTATGCATTAGCTATTTATTCACTCATACAAATACAAGTATTTATCAAATACTGTCGAAAAAGGAGTCAGAAACCGCCTCTATTAGAGAAAGGGTTAAGCAGAAATGTGAACCCTTATATAAATTGTTGCAGTCATGTTGAATGGTTGAAAAAGGTATTCACAAGATGGCACCAGAAAAGGGCTGTTAGACATTTGCTCCGTTATTATACTATATGTAGTATAGTGGTCTGTTCCATAGATAGACAATAATTCTGTAGCTATGTGTTTATATAAGGGGATACTTATACTGCCTTGCAATAGAGCTAGCTTTTATAGCGACGTCGTAGAGTGTTCGGTCGGACTCTTTCAGCCGGGTTACATTGGCGCCCAATATAAATAACCCACAGTGATGTGAGATAGAGTAGTAGGTATAGAAAGTTGGAATGATTCGAGGACGAATAGTCATATGGAGGGGGAGTATGTAGTATAGTGGTCTGTTCCATAGATAGACAATAATTATGTAGCTATGTGTTTGTATAAGGGGATACTTATACTGCCTTGCTATAGAGCTACCTTTTATAGCGACACGGTAGAGTGTTCGCCTCCGGGACAAGAGGTCCCGAGTTCGAGCCCTGTTCGGATCGGACTCTTTCAGCCGGGTTACATATAGGTATTACAATAAGAACATTAAGCAATTTTGCCCTCGTGTTTAATAATCGTTCATTATGAATGCTATTCATTGATTTTATGAAAGTTTTTACTTTATTATTTTTCCTTAGTAATAATAGACGACCGCAAAGCGAATTCTGAACATTTTGTGATCATGCAGAAAACATGGGATTAATATTATTACCATCTTGTCAAATACTTATAATTCATTTTTATTCTTCAAAGTATGCTCTTTAATTTTTATTTAAATATTTTATCGTTTTATTTATAAATTATTGTTTTCGTAAATAGGTAGCACCAATAGATATATTATGCTATCAATAGCCAAAGAAAAATAATTTCTTGTTTGTATGGTCGTATTTATGGTAAGAAATTAGACATGTAATAGGTCGTGAAGAAGAAAGAAACATATCAATACACGATGATCCATCACCGTAAGACATTGACATATAAACGACCCAGGAACATGTGTACATGTAACATTTGGATGACATGGACTTAAATCGCATGCGTTGATATATGTCAAAATAATGCAATGGCGAAAAAAAAATCAACCGTCATTAAATTAACAAAATTTTATCAAATAGGGTCAAAATTAAAACTTAAAATTCGCTTTTCACTGACTTTCCTCTAATTAAATAATAATTTTCACTGACCAATAAAACCATACTTTGTCTAGTTTCTCCTCTTATTAAGTCATCTTATCAATCCATTCAAATGTACTGTCTATAACATTCGTTTCAGTTTTAAACAGATGTCAATGAACTTCATTTACATTAAACATACAAGTATCAAGGTGTAACCTACGTGTAAAACATACTTATTCAAGAAGCTAATCAATTTACGGAGTAATGATACATATACATACGGTATATTATGTTGCGGGAGCGATAAAAGGGTTTGTATTGCACTACAAGTAGCGTGGAAATAATCGATATCTTACGAGACCAAAGATCAATTATGGATTTTCCCACGCTACGAGTCGTGCAATACGAACACATGTATCGATCTCGCAGCGTAATATTCCTTTTATTATATACCTACGATGTATGTAGAGCGGAAAAAACTAACAAATATACAGATTCAATATATTTTTTATTGTGGAAACACTTTTGTAATATTGAATTGAAAAGGTTGAATGGCGGATGAATATTTACTACAATACTTAGGCTACACTTAGAAAGAATGCTAATACATAGGTCCCGCCCAATAACATTATCAAATCAAATTTCCATTGTTTTGTTGTAGAAAATAACAACATAATCTTTCTTTGACGCTAGGTTTTCGATACAAATAATAGAAATACTTTTCCTAAATAGTACTGGTTGTCTGCATATTTTACTATGTCGCGCAGATTCAAAACGAGAATCTCGCTGAAAGTAGTTCGCGCACTGTCTGACGTCAAAATCTTGTATTTTATACCTCGTGTAGACACGGAATATTTTAATCCGTCGTGTCTGAACTGTGCATGTCAATCTGCATGTTTTTCCATCGCAAAATGAAAAGGCATATAATAAATGCTTATATTATTCTTTACACAAGGGTAATGTTAATTAAGCCATTATCAATCACATAAATACAACGACTGAGTACACATTAAAAATTGATATAGATGTTAGGCGATGCTCAGTGAACAAGCCATATCCTTCATACGAGATACTGTTTAGTGCATTCATTGTTGTTTAACGCCGTTTTCAAGTGTATTCATATACACATGTGAGTCCGGTGTCACGTAAATATCCTAAATAGTTTTGTTTGTGTGCTTAAAGACAATTGCGACAGTTTGTGTTCTATATGTTATTCATTAGCCAAGCTAGAGTCTAATCAACCATATGGCATTTACCAACAATGTATATCTAGATAAACCTACACATATGTGTAGTTTGATCCAACTCTGCACTTTTTGCTGATGATTGACAGACAGTTTCTAGTTTCTTTTTGTGAATGTAAATCCTGCATATTTTTTATACTTTATTTCTTGTCATAAATATGCCAAGATGAGGTTTCCCGGAACACAGCTCCTATATATGAGAAGAAGTGTGTTTATTCGACAAGTAGGAGTATTTTCAGATCAAGGCACAATGTGATCTAATCGGATAACTCTCTGTCCGTCGCCCATAAGTCTGTCCGTTTCCTTTTCACGCAATCAATACTTTCAGTTGAATTGAAATCTCGACCCCTACCAACTAAAATGAGATTTTTTTTAAAAGAAGTCTGGTCACCTATAATTTTTAAGTTTAATTTTGATACAGTAATGCTTAAACTATATTTATGCAAATTTAAAAAAAAAATGAATATTGGATCATAGTAAGAAAACCCAGTTTAGTGGGGGTTTTATGCATTGAATTTTATTAAATTATTTTTAAATGGTGTCATTTTTTCGTGATGGCTACATTTTTACCTTTAATTATTCTAGTTACATAAAAAATGAATGAAGCCAAACAGATGATGTGAAACTGAAAATTAAATTTGAAAAATTAAAAGTATATATAGTCCACTCCTTGAGAACTCCTGTGAAAGTGACAACTTTTTCGATTTTGTGACTTTTACATTTTCATATAGTCCAACCTGTCCAGTTTTATTTGATATATATATATATATGGACTTGTAATAATGAATAGTTACAGCAACGTTTTTCTTAATTTTATCAAAATGGTTTGAGTACAATTAAAGTCATTCAACGGATAACTTTACCTGTAAATCAGTACTACATTGAAAAGTGGTGCATTTTAAAGAGTTCAAACAGTCGGAAATCATACAAGAGAAAACGAGTTACATAAAAGCAAAGCATCGCGAAAACATTTAAGATAGAAGATCTTTGAAAATGCAGAAACAATTATTGAATAAAGTGGTAAATATTTTCGCCATAGGATAAATTCTTCATTATGTTTTTAAACGTCGTCTTCCGCAGGAGCGTCAGACAGTGGCTATATGTTGGAATGGTTATGGTAGTATCTACATTCATAATGTATTGTCATACTACATTCTATAATTACTAAAACATTAAGCCAAAAAAAGAAACCTTATTGAGCATTTATTAATTTAGAGAAATGTTTTGATAAGATTGATCGATCTTAACTCTTCCACAAAAAGAAATCGTGAGGATGTTAGCTCTAAAATCATAAATGCGATAAGGAGCATGTATAGTAACGTCACATATTGTGTAAGGGTTAATAATAAATTATCTCTCTTTATTGATTCAAATATTGGAGTCAATCAAGGGGACCCAAGTTCCAGTCTATTGTTCCAGTTTTTCGTTAATGACATTCTTTCTTATTTAAACAATAATATAGATGATATCTTTATGATTAATGATATCAAAATATTCATGTTACTTTTCGCCGATGAAACTGTCCTATTCACTCACTTACCAGAGGCTCTACAGTCTTTATTAAACAATATTTAACATGTTGAACAATATTGCAATTCATGGAGTTTAAAGGTTAATCCTAAAAACACGAAACTAATTATATTTGAAAAAGGAAGACATACCTTAAATGAATTTATCTACAACGATTTTCAATTAAATATTTAGAAATTAATTTATACAAGAACGGATGCTGGTGACGTACCCAGAAACGGATAGCACAACATTCTTTATACGCTTTCCATAACTTGTTTATTGTATTAAGCAGTTAAACTTAAATAGCAACGATTCATGTAATGTGATAGTTTAGTAGGATCCTCCCTAAATAACGGAGGAGAAATTTGAGGATCTTTCCACGTAAAAATGTAGAATTGATACATACTAAATTTCTAAGAAATATTTTGAATGTTAAAAAACCTATTAATCTTGATGGCCTATATAGCGATTAAGGATTGCTATCAAATGCATATTAAACAAAAGATTTCAATGAGAAAGTATTCGATCAAAATTTTAAATCAACCAAATCATTCCTTAATAAAACAAATATATAACATGTTGAAGATAGATTTAGAGAATAATAAAATATCTATAGGTGCTACCTATTTACGAAAAAACAGTAAGATGATTGTAAATAGAAATTAAAGAGCATACTTTGGCAATAACAAATGATTGACTAGACGATAATAATGTTAGTCTCTGCAGTTTTCTGCATGATCACAAAATCTTCGGAATTCGTTTTGCTGTCGTCTATTATTACGAACAGAAAATAATAAAGTAAAGACTTTCATAAAATCAATGAAATATCATTTATAATGAACGAGGTTTAAAAATGAGCCAATATGCTTAAGATTCTTAATCAATTACCTATTTTATGGTAAAGAAGCAACTGTGTAACAGCCCTTTTCCGATGCCATGACTGGAACAAAATATGTAATGCTGCTCTCACACTGTGGCGAATATGCTAGTGAATGTGCTTACGAATGGAAATATTTTACGATCTCTCAAACTTCTCAACATTCGCCGTGTCTTCGTAAGTTTCAGAGAATGTTGTGAAGACGGTCATTAGCCGTCGATTTTCGTAAGCATTGGTAAGCCATTGGTAACGTTCGTAAAGGCATTTGTAAGGCGTTTGTAACTTTCGCTGGGTCCCCTTTCTTACGAATGTCTTACCACTGTTGCCAGTGTTACAAATGCTTTAACAATGCCTTGCCAACGTTACGAATGTCTTACGAATGGCTTACCAATACTTTACCAATATTTTAGAGAATTTGTTGCGAACACTTGCCAATGTTTACGAACGCTTCCCAATGGATTGCCAATGCTTACGAACGGTTACCAATGCTTGCGAACGCGTGTTATTTTCAAAGTGCCATTAAGAATGTATTGCAAATGTCTTGCCAATATTTAGACAAATATTGCGAATATAAATGGCATTCGCCCCAGGGAGGTGTCCAGAGAGAATAAAAGGCCCTATTTTCAATTCAATTTCATCATTTCACTATGGCACTCCGAGTGAGACACGTGGCTGCTCTTGAACTTCTAGTTTCTGAATATACTGTAGCTGCATATGCTGCTCTTGTTGCTCTAGCGCGTGAGGAGGAGGAGGAAAAGGGCAACCAATACGTAGAAGAAGAGGAGGAAGAAGAAGAAGAAGATCATGTTGGGTGAGGTACTGGCTATCAAAATAACAGATGGTGCATCATTCTCACTACTACAACCTGATTGAGACTCTCAGGGAGAGGGACCCTGAAAGGTTTAAGAACTATACCGGATTGCAGCCTGAATTCTTTGACGAACTTTTAGAACGCATCAGGCCCCGCATCGTGAAGCAAGACACTAGATACCGTAATCCTTTAGAACCTGGCCTGAAGTTAGCTGTGGCACTGAGACATTTGGCAATTGGAAATTCATATGTGGACTTGGCTTAAACCTTCCGTGTAGCCAATAACAGCACCAGCATATTTGTACCGGAGGTGTGCCAAGCTATCCTTGATGAATCGTTGATGAACTTGTTCCATCACCCAACACTAAAGAGCAGTGGAAACTCATTTCTGATGAATTCAAGAACCTTCTTAGCGGGTGGATGTGTGGCAGACCTTGGTGCATCATCCCCAGTGTCCCCAGGCTCATCTACTGCAATATCTGCCAATATTACCGGTTCTGGTGGTGGTGTGGCTGGTGTGGCTGGTGTGGCTGGTGTGGCTGGTGGTGGTGGCGGCTCCCGGGTCTCGAAATCTGTCTCAGGGGGCCTTGATCCCCGGCCACGGTTACGGCCTACTCCTCTCACACGTTTGGGTCTTCCCAATGTAGGCATAATAGTAAAATAATGAAAGTCTTGACATTCTTGATGAAATGTGGAGTTGCTGGGTTTTTTTCAAAGTCAAACGAACAATGAGCCAGAGGCAGATTCGCTCCGCTATTTATACCAATCGCGGCCGCGTCATCAAATATTCGTATCATTCGTAAGAAAATGGCACGGCATTGGGAACGTTGGCAAAACATTCGTAACATTCGTAAGTGCATTCGTAACATGTGTAAGCCCATTCGTAAGCATTCGCAAGCCTTTGCAACATTCGCAACGTTCGTTAGCTATTCGTAAGGCGTTGGCAAGCATTGGCAAGCGTTGGTAAGCATTCGTAATATATTCGTAAGATATTGGTAAGAAGGGGTCGAGGGACGACCGAGATGAAAATATTCACTATCCAATCGCAATTTTGGGCGAATTACCCGCGAAATTCAAATATTCATATTCGCAAGAATATTTGCCACAGTGTGAGAGCAGCATTAGGGGTCACATCTCTGCTTAATCCTTTCCCTAATAGAGACGGTTTCTGACTCATTTGCAGCAGACGACTAAGGAAAAGATTGTCGCCAAAGTTACAATTGTTCAACATTTGAAAGTTATCCTTTTTATACAATATTTGATAAATATTTATACTTTGTATGAGTCAATATATAGCCCATGCTAAGTATTTAATGTTAATACCACTTTTTGTGCGGGAAACGACGTCGCTCAATTCGACGTTACACCAAATGAAGTGTTTACGGAAATGATTTAATATATCCTTATCCTTATGTTTAACTACATCTTCGTATCATGTTATACACTAATTCAACCTTTATCCGTATGTTTAACTACACCTTCGTGCCATATTATACACTAATTCAACCCTTATCCTTATGTTTAACTTCATCCTGGTGTCATCTTATACAATAATTCAACCCTTGTCCTTATGTTTAACTACATATTCGTATCATGTTATACAATAATTAAACCCCCATCCTTATGTTTAACTACATATTCGTGCCATATTATACTATAGTTCAACCCTTAACCTTATCTTTAACTACATCTTCGGATCATGTTATACACTAATTCGACCCTTATCCTTATGTTTAACTACATCTTCGTGTCATGTTATAAGATAATTCGACCCTTATCCTTTGTATAACTATATATTCGTGTCATGTTATAAGATAATTCGGCCCTTATCCTTTGTATAACTACATCTTTGGGTTATGTTATAAGATAATTCGACCCTTATCCTTTGTATAACTACATCTTCGTGTCATGTTATACGATAATTCGACCCTTATCCTTTGTATAACTACATCTTTGGGTTATGTTATACGATAATTCGACCCTTATCCTTTGTATAACTACATCTTTGTGTCATGTTATAAGATAATTCGACCCTTATCCTTTGTATAACTACATATTCGTGTCATGTTATAAGATAATTCGGCCCTTATGCTTTGTTTAACTACATATTCGTGTCATGTTATACGATAATTCGACCCTTGCAGTGTTAAGCTGAACATTTTAACCATATTATTAACTCACTTGAAATGCTCGTGGGGGAAGTATCGTGAGTATTCACCGTCCGTCCGGCGTTAGCCTCTCTCCGTCTGGTTGCACGATCTGGGTTTCAGGGGGCTGGAGATGTTGCATGAGACAAAAGTAAATGATAAATTTATTCGTAACAACTAAACTTAATTTGTTCTTAGATTGTCATTTTATTGTTTCAATTGAACAATTTCAAATTATTTTCCCTAAGTAACCCTCTACTATAATGTTCGACCCGTGGCACCCCACTTCACAAGATGGCCTTCAAAACAAAATATATACTTAACTTCTAACAACATCTCACCACTGTCAACAATTTTAAAATAATTTTATTTTGATGTTCTTTAAGTTATAATCCACTTCAAATGCTCAAACCGTTTTCGGTAGCTCAGTTGGTAGCGACGCGGACTCTCAATCCAGGGGTTATGAGTTCGAATCCCGGCTCGGTCAACTTTCTGTCCGACGTTTGACAAAAGTCAATGCGACATGCGTCATTTGTTGTGAGTTCGAATCCCGGCTCGGTCAACTTTCTGTCCGACGTTTGACAAAAGTCAATGCGACATGCGTCATTTGTCTTTTACCAATGGGCTTATTCTATGCGGAAAAGCAGCCAGTTGCTTGGGAAGATTGTTGTGTGGAGTACTGGTGGGAGAAAACCAGGAAACACATGGCATGGCATAGTCAACTCAAACGTAGCTTCAGTTCCATATAGTTTTAATAAGCATATAAACCTATAGAGTCAGCGAGCCGGCGCAAAGCCGAACTAGTTTAGAGAGCCATCTGTCTGGCTTATATACTGTTGGTGAACTGTCCATTAAGCTATTGCATCATAGTATGCACTAATCAATGTGACAGTTTTATAGGTACACTACCTGCACAGTTGTCAGATAGAAATATGGTCACATGTTAAAACAAAACGCGCCATCTAAATAATGGATATTATTTCACAATACTCTCGTCTATTGCCACTATAAAGTCCATCCTATTACATTGACAATTTGCGAAACAATTGGAGTATAGTCAACCATCTTGGATCTGGATCAGACACTGAGTAACTCGGCGATGATCTGGATCCAAGTTTTTTGCCAAAATACCCATCATTAATGTAGTTGTGACTTGCGAGATAAGGGTTAACTCTTTCCCTCATATAGACGCTTTCTGACGCCTCTTCAGCTGACGGTTTTTTGAAAACAGTGACAAAAGAAAAAATTGTACAAAACGTGCAATTTCTCCTTTTGCCACAATGTTTTCCACTTTTAGTCATAGCTTATTCATTCAATTATAGAGATTTTCGTCTGCTGCATAATTGTTGTAGGAGGGAAAGTACACACCAGAAATCATTCAATAATCTCTTTAATACTCACCAGGGCCTTTCGTTTCGTAGAGTTACTCTCCAACTCCTCCTCCAACTTCAAAAAGTCTTCAAAGGTGTGTACTGGAAGGTCAACACAGAACTGCCGTTCAATGTCCAATTCTTCACTTGATGAGCGTCCAAATTACTCAATCCTTGGTAGATAATTCCAAGTTGGCACAGTTGGACGTGTTCCTCAAGAAACTCTTCTAAGTAGTCACCGATGTTGTCTGTTTTTTTCTCGCCAAAGTACATAGCTACAATAAATGAACTAACTTTTCCAACCTGACATAACAAAGGCCAGAATTGCCCACTGCTTGACTTATATAGTGGTACACCGTCTATGTTCACACACACATATATAGTAATGTCAGTGTTCTTAGAAGTGTCTATCTTTTGGCATGCCTTTGACACCAGCGCTTTTAAAACTATCTCAAAGCTCCGCAGTAGCAGGTAGTGAAAGAGAGTGCTTAGTAACACACAAAGCTATGCGTTCCCTAAATGTTGAACCTTCATTTTCTACTTCATCGCTCTCATTTGGCCCTGACGAGTCAGATGATACAGGTCTTGCTTCAAATGCGTTATCATTTTCTAAATCTGTACTCACATCGTACGCGTCTCCATTTCCAGCAGCATTGTCAGAAAAACTTTCATCATTCGCACTAGTGTCATCAGAAAGTAAAATATTGCCTCGTTGTTGACCGTAAAGCAAACGCCTTCCACGCATTTGTCTCTTACTTTTTTCCGGGATGTCAGAGGGGATGGGCAGGGCACAGTTGTATCATGAGTCTCGGAGTTGATCGGTGATGATGAACGACTTCGAAAAGTTGTCGTTAAATTGTTTGCTAATACATGTGCGGGAACCGGAGCTGGAGGAGCATTCCCAAAGTCATCATCTGATGAAGAACCATTTCGTGCTACTTCTACAACACGTCTCATCTCCTTCTCTGCTCGCCTTCTTTTACGTGCGTCGTTTGCTCGAGACTTATGGGTCATCGTTATCTGCAAGGGTACAGCAACTAAACATGTATATGCGGCACATGCATCAAAATTCGAAGAGTCTTATATATTCTTATTAACATGAATCTTGCGCAAAGACTTTTTTAGGTTCTGAATGCAGGCAGTTGGTGGAGGCAGCCAGGTCAGGGTTTACATCAACAAAGGTATATCTGTGTAATCAATTTTGCTTCTCAATTAGTAACACATTTTACAAACTTACTGACTATGATAATTTTGATAATCTACTTTCAAACTCGGGCGTTTCTTTAGTGTGTTCCAAAACACATGTCAACAGTTTAAACAGGAGAAAAACATAAATGACACGGATCTCTCGTAATTGTATCAACTTTTACAAAAATAATCGCCAAATTATTTTGCACCTCACTACTGTGGGTTCAATTCTTTTTCATACATATATGGTATCCTCCCTTACATAAAGCGCCATCTAGCGTCATAGGGTAAAAACGACGAAATGTGGACGTTTTTGATGAGTACTAGTATCAGTGCAAAATGATATTATGAATAAAAACCAGGAATCACATGGGTAGATGAACTGGTCACTGTGGTATGACTGAAAACATGTTCAAAACTGCATTCAACCCCAATCAGTCAATTTATGTACATAGTATGTTCAGACCAGCCTATCCAAACATGGCCTTTATATCACTAAGACAAACATTCTAACAAAGTTTAAACATGCTCAAGCCAAAAATGTGGCTTTCAGAGTGTTAACAAGATATTCCATAGTTTTGACTGGACATGACCAAGTTTTGAACATTGCCTAGATATCACTTAAAACGAACATTCTAACAAAGTTTCAACATATTCAAGCCAAACATCCGGCTTCAAGATGTTAACAATAGTTTCCTTAAATTTGACCTAGTGACCCAATTTTTGACCTGACATGACCCAAGTTCAAACCTGGCCTATATATCACTAAGACAAACATGCTGACAAAGTGTCAGCATACTCAAGCAAAAAAGTGGCTTCCCGAGTGTTGACAAGACTTTCCTTGAATTTGACCTAGTGACCTAGTTTTTAACCGGACATGACCCAGTTTCGAACTTGACCTAGATATCACTAAGACAAACA
>JAUELF010249633.1:5394-21432 GCA_031471495.1 Clinocardium nuttallii | reverse complement strand
CCATGGCATAGAGGTCCGTCATAACTATGCCAAGCTTTAGTATCCATGTCATAGGAATCCGTCATAACTATGCCAAGGTTTAGTATCCATGTCATAGGAGTCCGTCATAACTATGCCAAGGTTTAGTATCCATGTCATAGGAGTCCGTTAGAACTATGCCAAGGTTTAGTATCCATGCCATAGGAGTCTATCAGAAATATGCCAATGTTTAGTATCTATGTCATAGGAGTCCAGCATAAATATGCCAAGGTTTAGTATCCATGGCATAGGAGTCCGTCATAAATATGCCAAGGTTTAGTATCCATGACATAGCAGTCCGTCAAAACAAGGCACAGGCTTGGTATTACTTCCTAGTAGTCCGTTAACCTAGGCCCAGGTTTGGTTGTCATGTCCTACTAGTAACTAGGCCCAGCTTTGTTAGCCCTGTCATAGGAGTCCGTCAACACAATGCCCAAGCGTGGTAGCACTTCCCACTAGTCCGTTAACCTAGGCACATGTTTGTTAGCCCTATCATAGGAGTCCGTTAGGACTGGCTAAGGCTTGGTAGCCCTGATTTATGAGTCCGTCAAAACTAGAACGAGTCTTGGTAGCAATGTCTTATGAGTCCGTCGGAACTAGGCCCAGTTTTCGAAATACTGGACTAGGAGTCCGTCAGAACTAGGCCCATGTTTGGCAGCCCTATTATTGGAGAGACCTGAGACCTAGTCATAGCCTCATATTCCATCAGATCTAATCCTAGATTTGGTACCAATGTCAAAGGAGTATTTCGGAAAAGGGTCAATGGTTGGTAGCCCTGTCGTAGGAGTTTGTCAGAACAAGGTGCATGTTTGGTAGACATGTTGTAGGAATCCGTCAGATCTAGGCCAAAGTTCGGTAGCCCTGTCCTAGCAGTCCGTCGGAACTATGCCGAGGTTTTGTATCCCTGACCAATAGCCCGTCATATTTAGGCCGAAATATGGTATGTCTTATGCGTCTGTAACAACTAGGCCAAATGTAAGTAGCACTGTCCTAGGAGTCCGTCCGAACAAAGCTGATGTTGTAGCTCTGTCTTATGCTTCCGTCAAAACTTGACCAAATGTACGTAGCCCTGTCCGAGGAGTCCGTCAGATCTTGACCAAGTTTTACTTTAGTTTAAATCTTATTTATTTTGCATCGATTGGGAAACAAGTTTACTTATATTGATCACGCTCGATGCTCCCTAGAAGCATAATTACTACTCTAGCCGTTTAAGTGGAAACATCATAGGGACAGAACCCGCTCATCAGGGGTTTTCGAACACGTGGCCTGTGTTACGAGAGGCCGACACTCTACCACTGCACTATTGTCCCAGGTGTGGAACTCTTGTCCTAGGTGACTATCATCACTAGGCCCTGACTTAATAGTCTTCTCTATTCATATATTCAGATTGAGACACACACATTGAATACAAATCCAAATTTACACCGTATTTGGTGTTTTTATATATTTATTTAAAATATCTGCAGCTGACGACTTTAACTATGTAAATGCAAAACTATGAAAACTCACTATAAACGAATGTTGTTTTACTAAATGGGGCAACAGTGGCAACTGTGGAAAAATGCTCATCATTATGATTTCAACAATCGTCTGCCTCAGATATGTACGAATGCGGGAAAGGGCTGAAGACTGTAAATAAAGACGAGACTTTTAATTTGCACATTGCAATGAAAGTATAAAACACACTCGTGTAACACCCATGATTTGTCTACGTATGCTGCATTCGATATTTCTCAGAGTTTTGTAAACAAACCTTAAAAGGCTAGCAGCAATGTAAAATTTTGTTTACAGTTTGATAGACATATACAGGTACATTTTTTAAAGAAAAAACACAATCAGAATATTAAAGTAGAGGGTTGCGCGATTTTAAGTATATTTTTAAGTGCCATTAATTCATAGATTATCCATTTTCCCAAACATTTATTGGTTTAGATACAAAGAGGTACCACACATAGAAATATAAAAGTACTCGCGTTGTTTTCTACATCTTTATTTAATATCAACGATATTTAATTACGCCATATTCCATACGTGTTTTATCCATCTCAGTCGCTCAGTCATAAGCCTCCTAGCTAATGAAGCCTCCAACAGGCGCTCCTGTTCGGGCAACCAGCCCGAACAAGACTCTTAATCCCTATCTCTCTCTCAAGCCGGTTGTATAAAAAAAGCCCCCCATCTATCACCTCCCGTCGCTTATATACCAGGCTTTCACCATGGTAACATTGTAACGTACAGAAAGTATCTGCGTCGTAATACTTGAAAGCCCGTATGGTGAAATGTTATATTTTAACAAATCAACATTTGCTTAAATTAAAAAAGCAATGCAAATATTTATAGTCCCATATGTTCGAATCAGAACGTAGGGAGACATTACGTTACAATACTGTTTAGGCGCTACATTTATTTTGGTCTTAAAAAGCCGGAACATATATAAAACAATTATATATTGATCTGATGTTCGTTTGATTTCAATGATAAGTGAACACGGATGACAAGAAAGTAAATATTTTATGAATAAACATATAATGGACGGATTCAATACTATACACGATATTTGCACTACACTACGACAACACACGACGTGGAAACCATTGTGTATGCTGATCAACATATTGATCTGGTCATTCTGTTTGACTGTTTCAAGTTACATCAATCTCATCAAAACCAGACCAAAATACAAATGTTGGTTCTGACGACACCGTATAAAAGGTCGTCTCGAATTGACATTGTACATTTAAATATTAATGTAATCAACGTTCGACTATCAACACTTTATATCTCGTCTATTTACACTGGTTATCTCCCCTGTTGATACTTAATGGTTTTGTAAGCGACATTTTGATTGGTTGACGCAATGGTTTTTACGAGACGACTCGTTGTAGGCAGTCATCAGACTAGCGATATTTAATGCATCGAAGCTTATTTCTTCTTTTAATGAGATTGAAGAAACATATAACCAATGTATTCTGATCACTTTGATTTGGATTAAAAGATGGATCTTGAACCACATTTGAAATACAAGATAAAGTTGGTTTCCAGCATCACAAATTTTATACAACATAATATATACCACATTGACTCCACTAATGCTTTTTTGTTTGGGTGTTATGCCACATCTGCTTCACTTATACTTTTTTGGTCTTGGTTTTATGCAAATGTTCAAACAGCTAAGGTCATCTAGTGGCAGACATCACATGTGCAATTGGTACCATGCCTTATATTTACACCCATATAAAAAAATATATCAGGTATGAAACCAGTACCACCTCACCTGCTTAAGCTCAAGAGTTCCATTGGCTTCTATAATTCAGACCCATTTAGCCGGCGCTTACGGTTCCAGCATGGGTAAGACAGTGACCGCCTTTTCTTATTGAGTGTCCCCCAGTCTTATGGGCATTACACTGATACTGGAACATATGTAGTAAAACCTTCTTGATGTGTACACCTTTATCTGGTATAATATAAACGGTTTTCACATCATTTTATACACGCATCTACAATAGATGATTTTTGAAAACATTGTTATAATTTAGAAATTGCTCATAATGTATGATTTCTCCCTTTGCCATAATAAGTTGTATTGGGGAAATGATTAAATAAGACTCGAGCAAATTCCTAGAGCGGATCAGTCTTTTTGAAGACAGCATCGAAGTAGTTCTGATTGCATTGCTGTTTTCTTGGTATGACTTTAGCACTGAATAGCTTTTCTTAATAATCCACAGGCGTCCTAATTTCCATTACAGAAGAATATGGGGGAAAACACAATACCTCGTTAAAATACTCAAAAAGTCTCTATATTGTCCATACACTAAGATACAAATTATTGTAATGATAATTCGGGGGATCCCTCCCGTGTTACTAAAATTAGCCCCTCTATACGGTCCATATAGCGCATGGCGGTCAGGCCTTCTACACTTTTCACAATATAATGAAGATTAAGCTTAAAAACGCCGGCATATTGGTCGTTTGGCAATTTTTGATGTGGTGGATCATGAGAAAAATCATTTATGAACCTGTCGCTTCCTGGGACCAGGTCGGTTAAGACGTTTTTCTGTGGGAATAATTGCCCTAATCGAGCAAGGGGGTGAAATGTCGTTGCACACCTTGTCATTATTATTATACTATATGGACCGTATAGAGAGGCTATTTATAGTAACACGGGAGGGATTCCCCAAATTATCATTACGATCGTTTTTATCATAGGGTATGGACAATAAAGACAAACATTTTGAGTATTTTAAAGAGGTTTTTGTGTGATTTCCCCGATTTTCTTCTGTAATGGAAATTCGGACGCCTGTGAATAAACATTAATACCCTTGGATGTTTTTGACATAGAATATCTACACTAAACAGGTAGACTTTGATGACACATTGTGAAGTAAGCATACCACACTGCACATGTGTAAAGGTCTACTCTACAATTCAGTTATAGTCTTCATGTAGTTTGTCTACAGACATGACCTGTGATGTTAGTACCATACCTTATAGTTACATCCAGATAAACATATAAAAACTGTATAAGGTATGAAATGTCGACTTTGAATCAATCACTGACAGGGACTGGTCCAACTTTGTTTCTTGAAGGGGGTCTCTGTCTCTGTCTCTTTGTCGCCGATAGGCATCTCTGAAATTTAGATTCAGTGCGTATTTTGATAGATAATAACATCAAAGGGACGAGCAACACAAACACACACAATACTTATTGTGGAAGCAAGAAATTCACCGTGGCTAAGTGGTAAGCGTCGGGCGTCCCAAGTTCATTATCCAGTCGCGGAGGTGATGGTGGATTGCCGTTTGCCAACGCATATGTCCGAGCATAGAACAAAGTTTACAAAGGGAACTAGAACTAGCACTGAAGATGATAAAATACCCCCAGGACAGCATCTTGACTCACCAACAAACTAGTAAAAGGGCCATAGCTCTGTAAAATAACATGCAATTGTAAGACATGTATGATATGCACATCACCTTTTGGTATAAAAGTTTCATGTATAATGTTATTGAATTCCACCCAGTAGCCTGCCTGTAAGAAATAGGCCGGACAAAATATGGCTTCCGACTATCAGACTGACAGCCCGACACAGTGACCCAAAAAAGAACTGTTTACAAAAGACGTTAATCCCCAATATAACAAAATAATATCAATATACTACCATCAGATTAACGCTCATAAAGTACGGTCTGTCAACCCCATCATTTATAAGTGCGTCTTCACAAAAACAGATGAAAATCGTGTCCATCGTCATCTAGAAAAGACATAATGAGACACGTATGTATAACATGTTCTGAATTTTTGGACTCTAAAAATTCAAACTCACGTATCGGATACGTGAGTTTGATATAGTGATAATATAAATTTACTTTTTAGCAAACCCAGCTCTGCATGTCATCAAAGTGTAAAAGCGTAACATGCCTTGTCCACAAGCACTCACCCATGACCGCCGTGCCTCGACTTTCAGCGTATATTAATAGTTATCGATGTCTGCTTTCTGGAGACTTAACCAGTATTCGCGCCGTTTAGCGCCGCTCAGCACGGGATTCGAAAAGGGAACCTTTGGCACGATCTACTACAGTCGAGATGTTGGCAGTTTTAACAGTTTTGACACATTTTGTAGCATCTCTTTGGTCATTGAAAAACAGCTTTCAACCCTTTCCCTAATAATACAAATTAACAGCAGCCAATGTTTACATATGAGCAAACTATGCTGAACATCATTGCATCAAAGTTAATTGATAACATTGTGGAAAAAAGAGACAGTGTTCATTATGAACAATGTCTCCTTTTGTCACAATATTGTCAAAAGCCGTCTGCCACAGACACATGTTTTACATGTGACAAACAGTATGGACATGTAGAATAAACGATTTAGCGAGTAGACTGTAAGTGAGAACAATTAGTACTTACTTCATATACACTCATAAAACAGCTCGAGATGAAATAGGCAAATATCGCTGCAATCGCTGTTGGTAACCACACATAGTTGATATCTGAGCGAGTCTGTTAAGTAAGGTATAGTCGTGATTATTATAGGACCTCGTCTCATGAACATTTTATTTTCGGAGGTTTTGAAATTAACCCTTTCCCACATACAACAAATCTGCAGCAGACAACTTTGAAATCATTGTGACAAACACCTGAACAATCTCCATAAAAGATAACTTAATTGTTAAATAAAGTTGAAAACATTGTGGCCAAAGGTGAAATTGCTCATCATGAGCAATTTCACCTTAGGCCACAATGTTTTCAAAAGTCGTCTGCTGCTATTGCGTCATAATGCAGCTGCAGATGGGGCAGATGACTCGCGATAATTCGTACACGTGATAATTCGTACACGTGATAATTCGTACACGTGATAATTCGTACACGTGATAATTAGAAATTACCGTTTAACCTTTTCCCACAAACAGACACATGCTTGCACCTTGGCAGAAGACGACTTTGAACACATGGTGACAAAACGAGAAATTTCTGCTTTTTCCACAAGGTTTTAATCACTTTTCAATTATCATACTTTCATTTACAGAGAGCTCATGAAATTTGTTCTAGGTGTTTCAAAAACTCGTTTTGAGAAAGGTCTCATTCGGACCAATTTCTTGAAATGATCTGTTTTCTAGATATGAGTTAATTTACTGGGTTGCTTAACATAATACTCATTTTGACATAAATGAATTGCGAAGCTGGAAATACATAAATGCATTACACATTAATCGAGGCATCGCTCATTGCCACAAGCGTCATTCGTCTTCCATTTATGGGCTAACAGTCTTTGTAGAAAACAAGCAGACAGTTACTTGGAGAGATTTATGTGTCGAGTAATAATGTGAACAAGCTACAAAATTCTTGTAGATAGCGAACACGCTGTTAACTTGCAATAAATAAATCAATCAATCAATCAGTAATTGGCTACAAGAACCTTTTTTTTAAAACTGTTCAAAGTTTTAAGATCGAATAACTTGACATAAAGACCCTAAGGTCTTCCTCTTGTTTATAAAAATGAATTATCCGAAATAATGGAATATATACTATGACAATATTTTATTTAAAAATTGTAGTAATGGCTTTCCCTCTTTGACGCTCATGGTTGTGGGGTTTGCATAACGACTGCCTCGCTGTTGTTATGATAAGTTGACCAGTAGTATTGGTAACTTACCCAGGAACTGATAGAAAGCGACGTTAACACCATTCAAACAAAACAAACAAACACACAACTATAATGTACCATATAAAAAAAGAACATGCACATTAAAGGGTGCTTTTACTAACAGAAATAAGTTATATTCCTACAACAAAACAACACAAACAAACATGATATACAATACAATAGTAGAAAATGCACATTAAAAAGGTGCTTTTACTTACAGAAATGAATTATATTCTTATAAACAAACAAACAAACATAATGTACCATATAAAAGTAGAAAATGAACATTAAAAAAAGGATTTTACTTACAGAAATAAGTTCTATTCCTACAACCGTTACTATGGCAACGATAGCTACTTTTCCCAAGAAAAGAACGAAATCTCCCACATAGTTTATCACAGCCAATTTGATTACGTTGTTCAGTACCACTTTGAAAGCCTGTCGTGCCGCTTTACAAAAACTGTAACCATGGATACCTGTAACACATAATGGAAGCAAGTTACATTGGTAAATTTGGTGGGTTAAGTGAAGGTACGAAAACAAGATAGGAATCTCGCGTAAGATAAACTGGTCGCCGTGATTTAGCTTAAAAAATGTTGAAAATGGCGTTTAATCGATAATTCTCTAGCCATTGATGCAACTACCTGTCGATATTCGAAGTTGGTCGGATATTAACTCTACTCATCCTCGGTACCCAGGCTATTCATAAAATATATGATACACAAGGCAAATTGGAAAGCGAAACTTCGTAAAGCATGCACCACAATTTCCTCCGTAACAACCTTGTATTGTTCGTATCGCATGAGGTTTGTGGCATGCGGTAAATCCAGCGGCTGCGTTTCACCTTATTCATGAGTACGATATTTGTACAGTCAATGTAAAACTACTTAAAAATGTAAAAACTACTGACTCGATGGTGTCAGGATAAATGGACCAGTAGTACTTGAACACGGAGTTAAATAACATGCAAACGAACAATGAGGTAAATCAAGCGGCGGCTGCATTTCACCTCATAAATTATTCATGAGTACGAGCTTTATACAGCCAACTTTCCCAGGGTATCATATATCTTATGAATAGCCTGGGTACCGCGGATGACCTTACCCGGCATACAGCAACTGTACATCTGACGACGTATACAACAACTTGGTGGAAATACGAACATTCTCTACCAAAGAAAGTAAAATAATTAGATAGAGTTGACAACTTTTTGCCACCAGGATGCCGGAGATCGCGGTTTCGATCCCCAAACGGATCATACCAAAGACTTTAAAAACGGTAAAAATGGCTTTCCCGCATCGGCGCTGAGGGTTGTGAGGTTAGAATTACGACTGACTCGGATGGTGTCAGGATAAATGTATCAGTAGTACTGGTGGTATCAGGAAACGCCGTGACATGAATTAAAAATGGTTGAAAACGGAGTTAAATAACAAACAAACGAACACATTAAATCATAGAATGCTTACTTATCTGGATGTATGCATTGCTGTTTAAAAATTTCAAGAATTTCTCGAAGCACCACAAACAACATTTTAAACACTTTAACAGGAAGATAGCGACTGGATGCGTCCTGCCTTGTATTCTGTAATGACAAGGAGAGAACATTGGATGCCGTAAATATCTTCCATATGTTCTAAATCGATCATTAGCAGCGCAGTAGCTTAAGCCTTAGGTTGTATATACAGGGGTTGTGCGTTCGAATTCGGATCAGTCTAAGCATGCCGTGCAGGCCTACCCGAATTGACACTACTCGCCTCCTGCTGATTTTCTGTTTCAGGAATCATTACTTTATACCTCTATCCCCCTGCGTCGTAATGTGTCGGCCCGGATTAGCCTGCGCGGATTGCGCAGGCTGATCTGGGTCCATACATTACGCAGAGGCCATAATGTTGGTTTTCTCGCGGGACGGCTCATATGCTTAAACTAAGGTTCATCAATAAGTCAATCGTCAATCGTCAATAGTGTCTTGCATAGGGGATGCATTCTCCTGATTATTTGACAATTTAAAAATGGCTCTCCGTCTTTGTCAATATAAAATGAATGAACCAGAAATTCTGGTAACTTACCAAGGAAACGCCGTTATTAAACATTGTTGAAAGCGGCGTTATGCACCGTACGCACAAACAAACTCCTTAATTAGTTGACAAATAAGGGCGTGGCTTGATACGGATGTATTGTATCCATAGGTTTTTGGGTGACACAGCTTTTATGGGAGAAACCAAGAGAACCTCATCCTCCTTGTAATAATGTCATGCAACACGTGTCATTTGTCTTCCACCGATGGGCTAGCAGAATATTACGAAATGCAGCCAATCGCTTGGAAAGACTGTTGTGAAACAAGGAAACACATTGGTAGATGAACTGGTCGCCTTGGTATGGCTGAAAATTGTTGAAAGCGGCTTTAAACTCTAATCATATCATTTGAAAACAGAATGTGTTCACTCCTCGATAGGCCCTGTCAACAGTGAAATTATTAAAGCTTTAGCACAATCCCACTATTGTAGAGATTTTCAATATATTTGCCTAAAGGGAAAACTGATGGTTTTAAGCAATTTCACCTTTTGTCACAATGTTTCCAAAGTCGTCTTCCCCATTTAGGTGTCAGAAAGCGTCTGTATGCGGGAATGGTTCAATTAAAATAAAGTTTATTGTTAATGATAAGAAGAAAATAATGATTAACTGCCAGTCTTAAAGGCATAATTTACATGCATGTGGCAGGGAAAACAAGTTACATCGTCTAAATTAAACAACAACATATCAGATTATAAACCACGATGTCTCATATAAAACCATGTTACAAACAGTATGATTAGAACCTACCTGTTTTCTATAAATGATAACACCATTCTTATAAACACAACAATTGTAATGACAAGTGAACCAAGGGCCAATGATCCCATGTGATACCTGAAATCAAAATGACAACAGTAAGTTATGGATTTTGATACTGGTTCCGGTTTCAAACATATCTGGTACCTGAAATAAAACTGACACCGTTGAGTCTTGGATTTAGATACTGGTTCCGGTTTCAAACATATTCTGATACCTGAAATAAAACTGACAATGTTGAGTCATGGATTTTGATACTGGTTCCAGTTTTAAACATATCATGATATCGGAAATCAAAGTGACAACGTTGATGTAGATACTGGTTCCGGTTTATAACATATATGGTACATGAAATCAAACTGACAACGTTCAGCCATGGGTTTTGATACTGGTTCGTGTTTTAAACATCAAAGAGACAACGTTGAGTAATTGATTTTGATATTGGTTCCGGTTTCCTCGGATTAGCCTAAGCATGCCATGCAGGCTTACTGGGTTAGACACTGTTCGCCTTCTGTGGATTTTCTGTTTCAGAAATCATTACTCTATACCTCTTTCCACCTATAACACTGATCTGGTTGGATACATTACGCAGATGCCATATGTGTAGGCCCGGATCAGTCTGAGTGAAATGCGCATGCTGATCTGGTTCGATACATTGCGCAGATGCCATAATGTTGGTTTTCTCGTGGGACGGCTCTTTTATAAAGAATGATATTGAAAAAAATGTGACACCATTATCATAAACACAAGCAATTAAATGAGAAGAGAACCAATGGCAAATGATCCCAAATGATACATAAAATCAAAGTGACAATGGTGAGTGATGTATTTGATACTGGTTCTGGTCTCAAACATATCCTGCTGAGGTCAGAGGGAAGCAATTCATTTTCCAGCGTTTTTGGCTGTGGCTCTTTCCCACAAAACCAACTCCAATCAATCAATCAATCAATCCGCAAATGGGTCATAACTCATACATTTTCGACAGAAGACACGTCTTGGGCGATAATAGTTAGGCGGACAAAGTAGGTTTAACTGCGTGTTCACTGGTCGCTGATGCAATTAAACCCACAAATGTTAAAGACGGCGTATTGGCGCAAAACATTGACGTTAACAATGACGTCATGACTTGGCTAACGCTGACGACGTGACGTTGTTACTACGATCTTCTGTAAATTGACGCTGGGAAGGCATAGGAATGGAGTCGGAAAGACAAGAAAATATGAAAGAAAAAGACAGGTATTATATTTGATAAATTGTTTCAACTTTGTAATGATAAGGACGGCAAATTAAATATGCTTTTTTTTAATTCTAAAGACAACTATTTTCTTAACGCATGCAAGGAGGCCTTTAGGTATGACTTTGAAAAGCTAAATCTCAGCTCTTATTTATCACAATTTGATCTCATCAAAACCAAAACAAAATGCACTTACATTTCGTTTAGCTGCTTGTGTCTTGATAAAGATCAAGTGGTAGAAAATTTGATAATTAATCAGTGTATTCATATCAAGTGTTTTACTTACTTTCTTCCCTTTAAAAGACTTTATATGAGCCGTTCCGCGAGAAAACCAACAGTATGGCATCTGCGCAATGTATCGACCAGATCAGCTTGCGCTTTCCGCGCAGACTGCTCCGGGCCGGCACATTTCGTCTCCGAGAGATAGAGGTATAGAGAAATAATACCTGAAACAGAAAATCCACAAGAGGCGGAAAGTGTCTATACGGGTAAGCCCGCGCGGCATGTTTAGACTGATCCAGGTTGACACTTTAGGAAGACTCCATAATGTTGGTTTTATCGCGAGACGGCTCATATACAAAGATTATACAAATGTTACTTGAATATTTACAGTGGCGGTACGTCGGACAGCCAGTACAGCATACACTCTGTTCAATATAGAACGATGAAAAAGCTGATGGCGATCGTGGATACCAAATCGTTTGACAATATAGAAGAATACTCCAAGCTGGTAGAATACTTTCCAAGTCTCGGAAACAGATTTCCCGAGTACAACGCGATAACACAGGCGTACGTGTCAGCGTTTAATGACACAAACACAGCTAGAGCGGTACCCCTTGACTTTAGAAAGGGTGATTCCCTAGCCCCTTTACAATTGCACAAACAGTTCAACATCAATTTATTAATGTCTAGTCTGAAACGAGCAGCGCATCGGAAACGAAAGTTAGTAAAATTCAGCGCAGCAAAAATAGCACCGATCAAATCCGTCGGCGAGGAAAAAATTCTGTCAATTAAGTTTACAGAAGAAATGTGTGAGTATTTCTGTGTTGAATCTTGTAAAGCAGGTAGAATAAGAAGGATAACATTGAAATTCCCCGATTACATAGTAAGAAAAGTCCAGGCTGAAAAGGTGGCACCATACTTGTTCATGTCCCAAACAAGGAGTAGACCAATCAGAACGGAGAACGATTTTATCAGGCTAGCCGCCATGTTTTGTGTTGAAAATGAAATGCAGGCTTACGCGAGACGACTAAACGAAAGGACTGCATTCAAGAAAACCAATAAGTATAGAGAAATGTTGAAATACAGAGTAGGTTGTATTCGCCCTGCACAAATAAATCAAAAATGCAGGATACAATACGCAAATCCCTGCGTTTTTAGAGGATTAGAAGAAAATGTAAAGTTTGCTCTGACAGATATTGACGAATATTCAGATGAATTAGAATTCCGCGATATAAACGAAATGAATCAGCTCGAAGGTCGCACCAATGGAAAAAGAAATGGCGCCAACAAAGGAAAGATTTCTATTTGTGTTAATTCAATTAAAAAATTGTTCAAGAAAAAGGGATAAATAAAGTTGAACTTGTGATTTCTTTTAACTGCGTGTGTTTGTCGGTGATTTTTTAAAATATTTAAATGTCCAAATTCACCCCCTAACCTTTCTTTATAACGTTGGTATTCATAAACAGCCAATCGGCAATTTCTGTCCGAAATTGTAAAGCGATCGGTATTTTCTGTGGGTATACGGACATTTCCGATAGAATGACCTGCAAGCACACGAACAGTACCGATCTCATACGACGACACACGGAAATTACCTATGCAATTCAGGTTGTTAAGCCGAAACATTTAATTAATATTCGTTTGCATTAAACTATGATAATAAATTTGTTAGACTCACCTTATTAGTCTGCCTATAGAACGTAATACTGGAAACGATAACCGCGCCTTGTCCCTAACAAATTAAAGAAAAGGGTCAAACATGAATAACTTGGCAATATTGAACTGAAAATGACAAGATGCCCATGGCGCTCATGAATAATCATTAAATATAAGTTATGTGTCATTTATCCCGCTGTGTGTGTTTTCGCAAAACCACGATGTAGTGGTTAAAGCGTCCGCCTCGTGAGTGGAAGATTGGGGTTCGATCGCCAGTCGAGTCATAGCAAAGATGTTTAAATGGTAGAAATATACTACAGACTTGGCGCTCAGGGTTGCGAGGATATCATTAGGACTAATGCATCGATGTTAGAGTAATTTTCCTATACCAGGAAACGCTGTGATATAACTGAAATACTGTTGAAGGCGGAGTAAATCATAATTGAACGAAACTATATATTCTCAGATATTACTAGTTTACAAACTTTGATTCATAACCTTGTAAACATGTCGGGATCAGAACAAAATTGACTTGTGGTACAACGTTGTACAATATGTGTTGCGATCATAGACATTCAGTTTTGAATGTCCAATGTCCAATGTCGAACCAGCACGACATTCTGTTTTGAATGTCCAATGACTAATGTCGTGCCAACACGACATTCAGTTTTGAATGTCCAATGTCCAATGGCGTGCCACCACGACATTCAATTTTGAATGTCAATGTCCAATGGCGTGCCAGCACGACACTCAGTTTTCGTTTTTGAATGTCCAATGTCGTGCCAGCACGACGTTTACTTTTGAATGCCAATGTGCACGACGTTTACTTTTGAATGCCAATGTCCAATGTCGAACCAGCACGACGTTTAATTTTAAATGTCCAATGTCGAACCAGCACGACATTCAATTTGAATGCCAATGAATAATGTTGTGCCAACACGACATTCAGTTTTGAATGTCAAATGTCCAATGTCGTGCCGGCTCGACATTCTTTGAATGTCCAATGTCAAATGTTGTGCCAGCATGACATTCAACTTTTGTATATCCGATGTCGAATGTCGTATGTTTAGCTAACTTCTCACAGCTTGCAATTATTATCATGTTAAATCCTTTCAAACATACAACACATCGGCACTAGAAGACTATCAAAACAGGTTTGCAAAATATAAATATAAAAACACTTTATTAATTAAAGAAAGTATAATTATTAAATGAATTTTATTACATTGTAGCAAAAATAGAAATTGCTCATATTGAGCAAATTTCCCCTTTTCCTACTATGTTTTTCAAATTTCCCCTGCATCTAAGGCAGTAATAAATGCCATCTGTATCAGGGCATGGGATAAGAAGCAGAGGTTCCTACCTTGTAAAGAACCATGAGGCCACCGCTCCTGCTATCGCCATTTGATGACATGCCAGGATAAACTGTACCATCCATATCACAGCAAATAAGTGGTACCACTTGAAATACTGTCAATGGAATAGATGTGATGATTGTTAGTTTCAACTAATATATTTGAGCCGTCCCGCGATCAACATTGGGGACTTTGCGTAAAGTATCGACCCGTATGAGCCTAGCATGACGCGCAGGCTTACCTGGATATACACTTTTGGTCTCCTGTCCATATTCTATTTCATAAATCATTACTCTATAGCTCTATCCCCACTGATACAGAATGTGTCAGAACAGTCCGCGCAAACAGATTGCGAATAAAGCTTTCAGCTCCTAAATTACAAAGCATTCGGTCTACGTGATCATCCTTAGTGTCACGACTTCATTAGTTTTATCTTTTTCTTCGGTGAATTTCTACGACTAGCAGTCAATGGAGAAGTGTTGATACAATTCATAAATAGTTATCAAGTCCTCGGTAGCGACATGCTTTTAACGCTTATGTTCACGAATTGCGGAGACCCGAGTTAAGTCACAATCGCTGTCTGCCGTTTTTAAACATATTTCACTTATATCACGGTAGCTAGTATACCTTCGAATATATTTCCTGGTTTTCTTGACCGGGTTTGATCCCAAGTCGTATCGATCATGATGGAGTATTCTTGGGCAATGTACATGTCCAAGTCTATAGTGCTTGTTTGTTTACCCAGGGATCATGGTTATTTGAACTGTCGACATGTTGAAAACGGCATAAAAACCCAATAAAACAAATAACAGTTGTAAATGTAATATGTTGTTATCTATCGAACGCGGGGGAGATAACAGCCTTAATTCAATACATATATCGATAAACGATGTAGTAATCAGTGTGTTATAAGTTTCCGTACCTTCGTGCTCTCCTCTATGTGGTAATCTACAAATCCTGTATTTGGGTCCACGACGTTATGTCCTGTAAAATACATTAAAGCGCTAGAAAATGGATGTGTTTGTATGGTGTTTAACATCGCCTTCAAAATTGTTCAGCTATATCTCCAACTTTCTTTTGGAAACTGTTTCTTTTATCCACGGTGGGTCTTGTCATGGATCGAACACGTGACCTTTCGCACACGAGTTGAACGCCCTAGCAATACACAATCAAAGCGAGAAGTCCTCAGTTGATCTTCAAATCATATGTTATGGGAACGTTTACCCTTTCCCTCATATATACGCTTTCTGACGCTTCTGCAGCAGACGGCTTTTTGAAAACATAGTGACAAAAGAATAAACTGCTCAAAACGATTATCCATTCAATTATAGAGAGTTACTATTTTTTGACAAAATATGTTCAAAGCCGTCTGCTGCAGAATTGTCGTGTGAGGGCAAGGGTTAAAGAATCGTCTTAGTTAGAATATCTTTTTTGTAATAGGCAAAATAAAGATATATATCAATTGATAACAAGGAAAACAGTTGTACATACTCCCAGAGTGTTTCATGCTGTTCGTATGACTTGTTGGCGAACGGGGGAGGGGGCGGGGGTGGGTGGGGGTGGTGAGTGGGGGTGGGGGGAG
>JAUELF010249622.1:0-11973 GCA_031471495.1 Clinocardium nuttallii | reverse complement strand
AAGTTTCAGCCCAATTGACCCACTGGTTACTGAGGAGAAAAAGTTGACGCACGACGGACGACGCACGACGCACGACGATCGCCGGACAAAAGGCGATCACAATAACTCACCTTGAGCAAAGCTCAGGTGAGCTAAAAACACCCCAGCAATTTTGACTTTACTTGAGAAAACATTAATAAAAGTTTTCATAGCAGACACCTGTAAACGTTCATCAATTAGACAGATAACTGGTTACAAAGAAAACAAGAGATTCAAAAGCCAGTTATCTTGGAATAATAGTTTGGGGAGTGTGAGAAAGCAAGGGAACACAATGGATAATTAAACAGGCCACCATCACATAAATGAATACATTTGTAAACATGTTCAATAAATAACCATGTTTCTTCTCCCATATACTAACCTGAAGCAAATGACTGAAATATTGTAGACAAAAATGTGGAAAATCTATTTATGAATTTTTATTATTGACTGAAAAAAGTTGAAAACATTGTTGCAAATGGAAATTTGCTTGTTTTGAGCAATTTCTCATTTTGTCACAATGTTTTCAAAAGCTGTATGCTGTTGAGGCGTCAGAAAGCATCTGTTTGTGGGAAAGATTGACAGAAACAGGCATGGGCAATGTCCAAAAAACATGTAAAAAATGCCCAATTTGAAAAACTTACAAATGAACTGAAATGTCGTAAAAAAAATAAGACTTAATGTGTGAATAACGCGCTAGGTTTCATAGAACAAGTACTTTTATAACATGTTCTTCAGCAGATTATGGTAAAATTCTCGAAAACTCCCTTTATAAAATTGTTCACACTGCCTTTAACCATTTCCCTCCGGCAGACACAATTTCACTGCAGCCAACCATCTCTCCTTTAGCAACAAGGTTGTATGATACTCTATTCAATTTTAAGTTTTTGCCAGGACATATTTAGAGTCGTTTGCTGTAGTATTGTTATATGTTCGAAGGGGCTTACGACTCTTTACTTGTTATCAGTTAATTTATCAATGAAAGAAATTGACTGTTCTGACATTAGTAATATTTCCATTTGTGAACCCCCATTCAAAAACCAGAAATGAAAGTTGTTTAAATTGCATCTTTCATTTTATTTTGGTTTAAAATTATAAGGTCAATTGTTTACAGCTTGTGAGAACTCCACTTGTTAACATCATAATTGATGTTATGAAACACTTTTAGTGCTAATTTAAATTAACCCTTTCCAAAATACAACACATCTACAGCAGACGACTATCAAAATACCTAGGTTAAATATTTATGATCTCCATCAATGAATTTGATTACTGAAAGGAGTTGAAAACATTGTGGCAAAAGACTCATCATTAGCAATTTTTTCTTTTGCCACTGTAATGGTCAACCTGATCTGGTATTTTATAAAGTCAGGTGCTTTGAAAACTTATGTTTAGAAATTTGACAGTTTACTTTTGATATAGAGTTGAAACCACTAGACGTAATATATATATATATTTATATACATGTATATATTTATATCAATAAAAACAAAGTTTTAAGGGAAAGCTGAGAAGGCTCTAATAAATTTGTGTAAATACAGGGGGGTAGGTTTTCCAAGAGCACTGTTTTGCCTTTATTTACCCTTCGTTAAAATACAAAAATATTACATAATAATAAACAATATCTTACAACAATGGTATCTATGAATAATATCTGAATTGATTCAATAATATTGGCAGGTCATATCATTTTCTACCACATTACTTTAACCTTTTTCCCTCATACGACAATTCTGCAGCAGATGACTTTGAACATATCTTATCAAAATATAGAAAATCACTATAATTGAAAGGATAACCTATGGCAAAAAGTGGAAAACATTGTGGCAAGAGGAGAAACTACTCTTCTTTTGTCATTTTGTTTTACAAAAGATATCTGCTGCAAAGGCATCAAAAAGCGTCTATATAAGGAAGAGGGTTAATGCTATTATCCATGTCCAAAATCCATATAAGTGCCAATATAACACAAAAAATCATGTGGTCATGAAGCCCTATTTAATCCTTTTCCACATACAACATATCTGCAGCAGACAACTTGATATGCATAAAGACCAAATTATGTAAAGTCTCTTGATTAAAATGAAATTACCATTAAAGAATCAAGTTCAAAACATATTGCATAAAGAAGAAATCAGACTGACCAATTTCTCCCTTTGCAATAACGTTTAAAAAAAGTGTCTGTTGCAAACAAATATGTCACTATGAGCTAGTATGCTGGAAAGTGTTAATGCCGATTAAAAAATGTACCTTAAATTTCATTCACTTTGTAAGCATGAGTCATGTTAAAATTCGTCTAACATGAAATGGAGTAATAAAATAACATTAATATCTGTTAAAATCATCTTTCTATAATTTCATTCTTCAACAAGTTTTGTGACAAAAATTAAAAAAATAATTTAATACAGATTGTCCTTCAATTATAAAAAGGTATGGTACCGGTATATGATATGTTATACTGATTGTGAAACGATGAACATCTTATTGTGACACGATAAACAATTTATTGTGACACGTCTGCTGCAAACAACATATGAACAAATTGGAACAAACCGAAAAATTGCTGATTATCAGAAATTTCTCTTTTATGACAATATTTTCAACTTTATTCAAAAATTTGTATTTCCATATATTTCAGATTTTTGGCTAAATAACTTTAAAAACATCCGCTGCAAATTGATTTGTAATCATGTACAGCTACATCACATGACTTTTTGAAACATTATCTGTTTCCCACACACTAAAAATCTGCAGCAGACGACATTAATACCATATTATAGTTATTACAGAATACTCTTTATATGAAAGCATAATGAAAAAAGTTGAAAAAGTCGTCTGCTGCAGAGGTTTTAAAAAGCGCCTGTATCTTGAAAAGGGATAAATACTAGCTGAATGAGTACAGACACCTAATTTGGCATACATTTATTAAAAGAGTTAAACTCATTTAAAGCATCTTAAGAACAGAAATGATCGACAATCAAAACTATTTCTAAGACATGTAAGAAAACATTGAGGGAAACTCAGAAATTACTCATAATAGACACTTTTTTCGATTTCGATCATTTTTCATTTTAAAAAATGTCTAAGCACTGCAAAGCACATTAAAATTTGTCAGAGAAAACATTTCCTTTTGCCCAATGCATTCAAAAGTCATCGTCTTTCTCAATCGAAACAAAAAAGATCTACTTTTTGAAAAATATTTTACAAAGATCCTATTATATTTACAACAAGATCAAACTTAACAGAGAAACAAATGTCACAATAATACAAGAAATTAACGTAAGCAACAAAACATATCATAATCAAATTGATAATAAACTGAAATGTCATACAAAAATATGCATATGTTTAGATCTTTTTTAATAAAAGACCCTTATGCAAAATAATACATTTTTACAAAAAACGAAACATGGTTCTATGATTGCAAGTCTTTTGCATTTTCAAAATCTAAAGTTTTGACAATTGTTTGCATTTCTAATTAAGTTTCATTGGTACTTAACCTTTTCTCTCATACGACAATTCTGCAGCAGAAGAAATTTTTGTCAAAAAATAGAAAATCTCTATAATTGAATGGATAACCTAAGACCATAAGTGGAAAACATTGTGGCAAAAGGAGAAACCGAGAAATTGCTTGTTTTGAAAAGGCTGCTCTTCATACAATGTTTTTATTCAAAAGTTGACTGCAGTAGTGGTGAAAGCGCTCAACATAAAGACACTCCCATTATAAAAATAATAGCTTGGTCCCAAATGTAGACAAATGTTGATGCATTATTCTGCAGCAGACGACTTTTGAAAATATTCTGAGTAATTTCTATCTTTGTCACTATGATTTTAATCTATACAACAATAAGACTTTCAATATTTTCTATACTATCTGGTGCAGATTTGATGCGTGTCATGATAATGTGGGAATGGGTTAACCCTTTCCCTCATACGACAATTCTGCAGCAGACGACTTTAAACATATTTTTGTCAAAATATAGAATATCTCTATAATTGAATTGATGACCTATGACAAGAAGTGGAAAACATTGTGGCAAAAGGAGAAATTGCACATTTTGTGCTATTTCTTCTTTTGTCACTCTAGATGTTTTCAAAAAGCTGTCTGCTGTAGAGGCGTCAGAAAGCATATATATGAGGGAAAGAGTTAAGGTATGTCCATCTTATCAGACTGGTTCCACCTACACATTCTATCTGGTTGTCTATCCAAGTTGAAATTGATAACATGATGTTCATCCCATAACAACATTATGCTGTATTCAGACAGAGATTTGCAACTTCTAAGGGACATATTTCATGCTCCTAATTCCTCATTTGATATACACTCCCCTATGTTGTCACTTGTGGTTACTTTTATGAATTGTCTCAATGAAAATAAGGGTTAATCCACTTCCCTTTTCCACATACAGACGCTTTCTGATGCCTTTGCAGAAGACACCCTTTGATAACAGTGTCAAAAGGAAAATGGTTTCAACTCACTGTAAAACTCTAAAACTTAAAACTTTTATTATATATGTAGATTTTCAACACTTTTCTTCAGATTAAGTCTGCTGCAAATTTATGGTATGTGGGAAAGGGTTACAAAAAATAATGAACTCTTTCCCCCATACAATGATTCTGCAGACGAGGACTCGATAAACTATGACTAAAAGTGGAAAACATTGTGACAAAAGAAGAAATTTCTCGTTTTGAGCAATTTCTTCTTTTGTCACTATGCTTTTCACAGAAAGTGTCTATAAAACAGAAAGGATTAGAGATAATGCGAGATATATATTGACCATTTACTCTTCTAGGGTTCTTGGTCCCTCCCCCATACTCTTCTCAGAAGTGTTTAAACAGTTCTAAATGGATTATTAACAACAGGTATAGGAATAAGGTATATAACTTGATTCCTTCATTGAGCGTGGTAAAGACAAAAGATGTATATCTGTTATCAATTTTGTTAGTTCACAGTTTTAACCTGTTGCCACTGCAGCAGAGGACTTTTTAAAACAGTGACAAAAGGAAAAATAGCTCAAAACAAGAAATTTCGCCTTTTCCACAATGTTTTCAAAGTTGTCTGCTACTGATCTGTTGTATGTTGGAAAGGGTAAAATCTAAAAGTTAAACATACACTTTATCCCCTGGAATGACTTAAGCCAGTGTTCAACACAATAAAAACAAAAATATGGCAGTAGCTACTAGCAACAATTTCATCAACTAAAAGAGACCACTATAATACACAGTCATACATGCTGTTTACACAAAACTTAATCCTTTCCCTCATAGACTTCAAATTCACAACTTTTAGAAACCAAGGAGGAAATAGATATCTATTTTCCACAAAAAAACAATTTATGTGTTCTCCACAACGTCTTCCTACATCTACAGTTCCACTATTTATCGAAATCCTATCATTTCACATGGTTTTTCTCCTTGAACGAATCTTCTAACAGTGTACGTAATGTGTGAACAGTGTAGATCTCGATATATACTGTTCTTTAAAGTTAATTTGTATCTTCTTTTCCCATACATGTATCTTTTTCCGAATCGTTCCTATATCTCTTTTCGTATCTTTTCACTTATGTGTTCCTATATATTTTCTATCTTTTCCCATATATTTTCCCGTATATTTTCCCATATCATTTCCCATATATTTTCCCGTATCTTTTCCCATCTTTTCCCATAGCGGATCATATTTAGTTTTCTACAACTAATGTCTCGTGATTTCTTTGGGTCTTATACAGCACAGATTTAACTGAGCCTATGAATCCGACCAATCACCCAGGGTCCTAGATGAACATTTTGACAAAATAACTTAAAGTGTAGCCAGTAGAACATTAACCCTTACCTACATATACAATGTAGGCGCATTTTGAGGCGCATTTTGAGGCATTTGCATGGGCCGAATCTTTTAAAACATTGTCGCAAAAGAAGATTTTGCCCCTAATGCATAACGATCAATTTTCTCTTTGGCAAAAATGTTTTCTACTCTATTGAATAAAATTATTTTCATTGATAGAGGATTTCCAAGTCTTTTTTCTAGTTGCTAACAACGTCGTCTGCTGCAGATTGATGTAATGACGTTAACCGGAGGGTCAACATGACCCATAATCGCCAGTTGTAGCGTCCATGGTAATACGTATCTCTCGGGGACTTTATCATCTTTGTTTTCCCCTTGTTATTGTCCGATGTCTTAGTCTTGAAAACGAACACGTTCTTCGTGAAAATGACCCGGAAACATTTGTTGTGCATGACAAGGCAGCATTTTACCCTGTCGTATGCAAAACAGGTGTCCAAACACGCAATTGATTAATCTTTTGTGAGGGACTTTCCAGAAATGCTTGTTGAAATTGAAATGAAGAGTGAATATTCACAGAACTGAACCGACCGTATAATCCCTTCACTAACGTAATCGCAGTTTAACACTGTTTGCCAAAAATCGGAGGACTAGATCAGGTGGAGTAACCTGGTCTTCTATCTCTTGGATGAGTCAACCTAGTCCTATCGTGTCAGTGAGACGATTCTTCTGGGTATCCACAACATAGGGGTTGAGAGTCAAATAAGGATTACGAAAGACTCGTCTTATCTAGAGCTCTGAAACAATGTTGACCACATTCACCGTGTACATGTGTGCGGTTCTATCCGGGTTAAGACTGTTTAACTTGAACGGTCAATCATTGCGTTTATTTGTTAACTCCTATTTATATCTGTCAAAGCACCTAAAGGAGTGAAAATGTTAACACTCCGGAATGAGCGGGGACAATCACGGTATTAATATAATCCTTATCCCGCTATTGACGATTTAAAACAACAATTGATCCCTTCCACGATGAAACTAATATTATGGGCTCTGCGTGATGGATCGATCCAGGTCAGCCTGCACAGTTCGCGCCGGCTTATCCGGTCCGACACATTCCGTCTCAGAGGGATATAGGTATAGAGTAATGATTCCTTAAACAAAAAATCCGCAGGAGGCTAAAAGTGTATATCCGTGTCCACAGTGTTGGTTTTCTCACGGAACGCCTTAATTGTATATATCTTGTTATATACGAATGTTAAGACCAAGCACAGTCTGCACGATCGAGCAATTGTATCATTGTCTTAATTTGTCAGTTCTTATGTTTAACCATTTCCCTCATAAAGACGCTTTCTGACGCCTCTGCAGCAGACGGCTTTTTAAAAACATAGTGACAAAAAGTGCAATTTTTCCTTTTGTTACAATGTTTTCCACTTTAAGTCATAGGTTGGTTATCCATTCAATTATAGAAATGTTCTATTTGTTGACAAAAACTGTTCAAAGTCGTCTGCCGCATAATTCTCGTATGCGGGAAAGGGTTTAAACCCGGTCCACGGCTTTCACCATGGTTGAATTTACCCTTATCCCACCATACGCGTCATTAAACATCCACACAGTCTGATCCAAATATGTACTGTTCACATATTAGTAGATTGTAAGATCCGAATCTCGACTGTTCAGAAATGCGAATAACTTTGTCCACGCACAGGAACATATGAGTCGTCTCGCGAGAAAACCAACATTGTGGTTTCTGCGTAATGTATCGACCCGGATCAGCCGCGCAGGCCGAGCAGGCTTACCCGGATAGACACGTTTCGCCTCCTGTGGATATTACTGTTCCAGGAATCACTACTCTATACATCTATCCCCCTGAGACGAAATGAGACGGACAGCGCAGCGCAGACTGATCTGGTCGATACATTACGCAGATGACATAATGTTAGTTTTCTCGATGGACGGCGCAGCGCAGACTGATCTGGTCGATAAATTACGCAGATGACATAATGTCAGTTTTCTCGATGGACGGCGCCGCGCAGACTGATCTGGTCGATACATTACGCAGATGACATAATGTTAGTTTTCTCGATGGACTGATCTGGTCGATACATTACGCAGATGACATAATGTTAGTTTTCTCGCGGGACTGATCTGGTCGATACATTACGCAGATGACATAATGTTAGTTTTCTCGCTGATCTGGTCGATACATTACGCAGATGACATAATGTTAGTTTTCTCGATGGACGGCTCATATGTTGTTTGTTTGTAGGTATACACGAATTAAAATCACGTTTGCGAACAAGTTGACCCAAGATGAGACTAATTTCGGTCTACATTGATTGCTACTCGTGTATCAATACTGTATCCAACAAACTATTTCTTCTCCGTTGATTTGTGAATCCATAATACAATAATTGTTGATGATACAAGTAAATCGAATTCAGCGGCATAAGGGTTAAACTTATATCAAATATGTGATAAATCAATAATGATGATACCGGTTTTAGGAGTTCAGGGTGAACTAAATGCTCAGCAGTTTCTTGCAAACATGTATTCATGGAAATACTTTATCTTTTAGATGGAGAGGGTGTGGATCAAACTGAGACAGCAGTATGCAAGGTCAGGCTAACTCATTGCTTGAAAGTGGTCTCGAAAGTCACGTATAGCTTGATAATTGTTCAACTATATTCAACGAGTTTCTGGTTTATATACATAGAACATTGAAAAGCTACGATTCATCATGAAATGAAGATACAATAATGGAAATGACATATCATATGTAACGCTTCGTTTTTAATTGATCTAACATAGATTTTATTTGGATCGCTTTCAATTTTCATATATAGAATGTTGTAATGCCCCAGCACCTGTCGAGAAATCGCCATGGCCGAGTAGTTATTATCGGGGATTTGGAAATTAGCGTTCCGGGTTTGACTCCCCTCTCAATGCGATCATAATGGAGTGGACATTTCCTTACCTATAGTACTGGTTGTGAAACAGGGATCCTGCTTATGTATGATTAATACACAATGACGTGCGTCAATCAGAAAATGATACACATTTAAATAAATCAACAAGTGACTGCTCTCAAAATCATTGTCAAAAACTTTCTCATGCATTCATTAGACATAATTAATTAACGTCATTACTTGCTAAAACATGTAGATGAAATAAGTTCGATTTACATGAAATAGAGAATAGATAACCGAAAAGAACTACTAAAACAAGATTTCAGGCAATGATGTAACCAATTGTGGCGAATTTAAATGAATCAATAGGAGAAATGGTCCAAATAAGCAGGTACAATTTCCACTTCTTTAAACTGTTCCAACTCTATAATCAGTATATTTTCATTTATAAGGTGTAAACATAGAATGTATTGATAGCAGGCGATTCTTAAACTTTCATATCCGGTCACCATGTTTTTTTAAAAGACGCCATTGATATATTGGTGACCGTTTTCAGGGAATATAAAATTTCAACACTTGCTGTACACAAAGGCCTTGCTTGAACGGGCAATTTTTATTTGAATCCTCTGAAATGCATTTTGTAGACGCAATTTCTAAAGTGAAAATGTTGTATAGTACACGTTGAGGCTAGATGCGATGAAAACAAGTTAAATAAGTATTACTAGCAATACAATAGTCCCCTACCGGACGAGGATGTCCCATTAGATATTGTATGCGCATGTTTGACACATCATCTTGTTGGTGAGATTAATTGTGTGAAGTAATATCAAAATATATTCAAGCCCTGACATGAAATTGCGGTTGTACAATGTTTGAGCCCCCCGCCCACACACACACAATGTGACCTTGGCCTTGGGAGTAGATGGATGGGTGATGTGTATCATACACAGCATCTTGTTATGGAGAATAAGTACGAAATTACGGGCGAACAATGTTTGAGCCCAAACTGTGACCTTGACCGTCGGAGGACATGGCAACATCATCTTGTTATGGAGATTTATTATGTGAAGTAATATCAAAATCCATTTAAGCATGTAGAAGATACAGGCCGGACACGAAATTGCGGACGGACAATGTTTGAGCCCAAACTTTGAACTTGATCTTTGGAGTAGGGTGGATGGGTGATGTTTTAAAACACGAGAGCAATTTAAATACTGAAGTCGCAGTGTCCGAATATATTCATGTTCATTGTTTACTATATTTTATTGTTTTGAAATATTTATTTTCTCAACATACGCCTAAAGACAAGATAATAATGTTCATCCGATTAGTTTGCATATCACCCCTGCTGTTAACAATTTGTAATTTTCCACCCCGATAACAGGGCTCTCGGACTCCATGGATAAAGACAGGAGTTGTATCTATCCATTTGATTGGACCTGTTCAACAACTGGGACACAGCTCGCATTAAAGAGTCCAATAGAGAACACTGGCTTATACCACTTTATTATCTAACCACGTCTGTTTTCGTCCTACTACCATAAATAATCATTGACTAAACATACTTCATGATATTACAAATGCACCTGATGACAAGGAGAGTAATATTTACATAAATAGCAGTAATATGCCCTTCGTTTGTCAGCTAAATGGTGGTATTTAATCAATAACGATGTAGCGATCGAAGTAAATCAAGACAAACTTACACGTATGTACGACTGGTACAAAAAGTTATCTTTACAATATTCGGGTACACAAAGTTGTACTTACAGTATTCGACCGGTACAAAATGTTATCTTTACAATATTCGCCTGGTACACAAAGTTGTACTTACACTATTCGACCAGTACAAAAAGTTATTTTTACAATATTCGCCTGGTACACAAAGTTGTACTTACACTATTCGACTGGTACATACAGTTATCTTTACACTATTCGAGTACACACAGTTGTACTTACACTATTCGACCGGTACAAAAAGTTATCTTTACAATATTCGAGTACACAAAGTTGTACTTACACTATTCGACCGGTACAAAAAGTTATCTTTACAATATTCGCCTGGTACACAAAGTTGTACTTACACTATTCGACCGGTACAAAAAGTTATTTTTACAATATTCGCCTGGTACACAAGGTTGTACTTACAGTATTCGACTGGTACATACAGTTATCTTTACACTATTCGAGTACACAAAGTTGTACTTACACTATTCGACTGGTACGCTACAGCTGTATTGTCGACTGTTACACAAAGTTGTACTAACAATTGCGACTGTTACACAAAGTTGTACTTACAATATTCGACTAGTACACAAAGTTGTACTTAGAATTCGACTGTGTCACAAAGCTGTACTTACAATATTCAACTGTTACACAAAGTTGTACTTACACTATTCGACTGTTACACTAAGTTGTACTTACAATATTTGACTAGTACACAAAGTTGTACTTACAGTATTCGACTAGTACACACAGTTGTACTTACAGTATTCGACTGGTACGCACAGTTGTATTGTCGACTGTTACGCAAAGTTGTAATTACAGTATTCGACTGTCACACACACAAAGTTGTACTTACAATATTCGACAGGTACACGAAGTTGTACTTACAATATTCGCAAACACAAAGTTATACTTACAGTATTCGACTGTTACACAAAGTTGTACTAAAACTATTTGACTGGTACACACAGTTGTATTTACAGTATTCTAATGGTACATAAAGTTATCTTTACAATATTCGAATTGTACACAAAGTTGTACTTACAGTATTCGACCGGTACACAAAGTTGTACTTGCAATATTCACAAACACAATGTTGTACTTACAATATATTTTGCATCGTCTGCGAGTCCGTGAACCATACACGGTAGAATGACTGTTCTCCCCACAGAGATATTCATGTGAATCTCGGTCGAGTCCATCACCGGATCATCACCGCTAACATTGTACACTGAAAGCACATGGAAAGTATTTAAGAATTCATGTTGGAATGTGTTCGATGGAAGGCGGTCATCATCAGCGATGCAGTAAGGCTTCGTTTAAAATAATCACTCTCGTACGAAATGGTCAGCGATCGTCAAACGAAACAGATTATGAATATTTTGAATCTTTGTATCTCTCCAATGTGGCATCACTTAACACTTTCCCACACTCAGACGCCTACTGACGCCTCTGCAGCAGACAAGTTTTAACCCCTTTCCCTCATATAGACGCTTTCTGACGCCTCTGCAGCAGACGGCTTTTTGAAAACATAGTGACAAAAGA